>VYZU01073904.1:1038-47371 GCA_013401355.1 Ceyx cyanopectus | reverse complement strand
ATTTTTAAAATATATATATTTATATATATAACTCTCCTGTACTTCTGCATGCATTTGCACACTGAAGCCCTTAGACCAGGTCTGGTTCTCTTTATACTGATGAAAACTCTGAAGGAACTCCAGGGAGTTGCTCTGAATTAGTGGATTAACTTGAGAGGGTCAAACACAGAACTCAGGCTTGTTAGGAGTATGTTGTGAGGGATAAAGACAGTGAAATTTGTACCTCTTGGAGCTGCTCTTTCAAAAACTTCATTAAAAATCCCCAAAAAACCCTGTATGGACTTTTTTTCCCCAAGTTCCCATGATGATTTTCCATGCAGGAGAAGGTATTTATGCCATGACTACTATTTTTTTCTGGACAAAATCAACTCCTAGAAAGTTCTGATTAATCTGCAGCTTGATGCATAAAAAGGGAGCTTGTGAAATTACCAGAAGAGGTAAATAAATGATTCATGTGGGTTGGTTTTGCATGAATAAATTATTTGTTCTTTCTCTGGGTTTCATCTGATAGAAGAATGCCAATTTAATGCTATTCTATGCAAACAGAAAGCCCTTTATAAAAGTCTGCCCTAATTATAGGTGTTTGCTAAGACACATATATTTTGGGGGGAAATAAAAGAATAAATAAAAGAATAATTAGCAGTCAGCAAAGCAGTGAGACCTTCCTTGAGCTCCTTGACTCCCATACAGGCCTCACCCTGCACTCAGGTGCTCCCCAGTGCAGGATGCAGCAGGTATCTCATCCCAGAGAGGCAGGCAGAGCTGATTTAGCTGAGATGAACCTGGCAGCTCTGGTAATTAGCAAGCTAGAGGTTAAACAATCCCAGGACTCCAGCACTTTGTTCAAGCCTCGATGCCCCTGCTGGAAAGCTGGGAGGTATCTGCTCCAAACTGCTTTTGTTTCCCTACACAATTCACAACAGACAATTTAGTGGGTGGATCTGTAATTCAATTATGATGGCTCACAGCTAATTAAAGCAGATTCCAAGGCACATTTCAAGCTGTGGTTGGATGTCAGTTCTCAGCTGCCTCGTGGCTTGGCAAGGGATCCTGCTGCAGGGGGGCAGTGGGACAGCAGCCAAGGCTAAGGGAAGGAGCAAACATAATCATTCTGGGTGTCCTGGCACACCCCACAGCACCTCAGCACCCTCGTGGGACACCCAGGGGTGTCCTGGGGCATCAGGGCATGGCATGTGGCAAAGCATCTCTGTGCATGTGGACACTTACCCTCTGCAGGTAGCTGACACGTGGGGCTGATCTGCACCGTGCTGTCCTGCAGCTCTGAAAGGGAAGAAAAAAATGCTGAATCTTGCTGAAATTTGAGCTGAAATTCCCTCATCACCCTACAGATCCTTAGGATGAATGTGCTGGCTCAAAGGAGTTTGAGATGAGACATTTTTATATGTTGCTAATTTTTTTTTTTTCTTTTTTTTCTTCCATTCCTATTTTTCAAGAAAGAAAGAAAAAATATCCCTGCCATACTAGCTGTTGAAGACAATTCAAGTCTAATGATGGGGCTTCTGACTGCCAAGGAGTAAATTACAATGCAATTAGTGATATTAACTGCAGAAAAATTGACCAGTGGCTTAGCTACACATTTGCTTTAACAAGCAGAACTTAAATGAAGATGGAAAAAAAAGTTAATGCATTTTTCATTAAAAAATAGAAAGGATAATTCTCCTTGAGGGGCTCCAAAAGGTGCAGGACACCAGTCCCCCTCACACCCTTCTGCCACTGCCTGAAATCACAATATCCAAGCCCTGAGGACACACTGCTTCCATTCCTCACTTCCAGCAAGCTTCTGCTCAGAGATGCCACCTCTGAGGAAAAAAAAAAAAAGCAGATTTGGAAGGCAAGTGAGGAGGCTCAGTGCTTGGCATGGGGGTCACTGCATGGTGGGGGTTGGGAGGGAGCTCTGGAGATTAGAGTCCAACCCCCTGGCAGAGCAGGTAACCCCAGCAGCCAGCTCAAAGGGTTAAGTGTCAGTGCTGGATTTATGGCTTCTTCCAAACAGCTGCAGCACCTCAACTGCAATGACTATTTCATTTTGTCCTTCATTTTCCTGGGCTTTAACTGACCTTTCTGCAGTGATTCAGCAGCAGTGATCACAGATCATCTTGGCCAGCCATGCACTCAGAGTGGCAAGACCCCAGTAGACACATTTTTTTCTGCCTCAGAGCCATTTATTAGAAGAAATTCTCTTCTGAGACCAGTGGCATAAGGTCAGGAGACAGAGGGTGAGCAACTCACTTTAGGAGAGAATGGTTCCAAACAGTCACACCTCATTCCAAATGTTAATGCTTAAATTACACCTCATCTACTCACAAAATACAAAGGCAAGAAGAGATCAAGGCAAAATTGTGACCTTTTGTAGCATCAACTGGAGTCACTTGTGGCTGCTGATGTGGGAGCTGGGGAAGGAGAGGTGCTGGACAGCCCCAGAGCACCAGTTCCAGGAACATCTGGAAGAAATAAGTCAAAAAGTGGGTTGAAAATGGAGAGAGTGTGTGCTCTTCATCAGCTGTGTGGAGGCAGAGAGAAAAATCAGAGTGAGAGATGTGAAAAACACTCCTATGAACATATTTGATGATGATGAACGTCAGATTAATGTGGAATAGAAAATTCCCTCCAGCCAATTACCACTTGAACCTCAGAAGTCAAACAGAGAAATGGAAAATAAATATTATCTGGCACTTCCACCTGCTAGTAATTCAATGCATTTAACAGTCACAAAGAGCTCTCAGCTACACCATCCACAGAAGATGCTGAACAGAGAACATCTGATCCACTCTGGAACCATTGGGAAAAGCCCCCAGAGCTGCTCTCCACCAGTCCCAGATGATTTTGCCCAGTACCACCTACTTTTTTTTCCTTAGGAAGCTGAGAAAATGGGTGTTCTGAAGCAGTGACATGATGCACAACTGCAGCAGAGGGCTTGAGATTTAGTTCAACAACCAAGGATGTCAGGAGAGAGGGAAAAGCCCATGTTGCCTAAGTGTCACTGCCCTGCTCTGAGCACCAAAGAAGCTGGGAATAAAGCCCCAACGTTGGTACAAACACAGAAAAAATAAAATAAATATTGATAATATGCAAGAAGTTATGATTTCTGATTTGAATTGGAGCAGTTGGGGGTCATTTGCATCCTTTTTGGAATGGCAGCACTTAGAGCAAAGTGGTAACAGCCTGAATGTGGGAAAAAAAAACACCAAAAAAACCCCCCATCATTTCAAAAGAGCAAAACCTCAGCACAGTGCAAGAGAGAGGCTCCTGTTGAGCAGCATTCTGGAAGGCAACAGCCACTATCAGCACAGGTTGGTGCTAAAATCAGTCATTTCTCTCAGCTCCTCTCTGCTTGCTGTGAAAAATAATGATCTGTTGATCTTGGTTTGTCTTTCAAACTGTGTACCCACGAAGCCAGCATCTGTCTCTGTGCTGCCTCATCCTCTCTGATGTTTAGCAAGTGTCAAAACAAAGCAGAAACACCAAAAAAAAACCACCAAAAAAAAGCGAGAACAAACCTTCCAGAGACACTGTAAAAATGCCTTTTGCCAAAAAGCCTTGACAACAATGGTGAGCAGAGTTCAGAACCACCTCCTCCATGATGCTATGCTGGCCATTTATTTGCCTACACAGAAAAATAGGATTTTATGGTGTGCTTCCAACACCAGTTTTCCACTATGGGGTGTGAGTGTGAAGGGTTTGTGGCCAGTTAGTGATGGAAAAATTAACAAAAATAAGTAACTTGGCCTGAGTATGGGTGAGAACAGCAAATCACCCACTGGTGACTGCAGCAAAGGCAGCTGAGGAATAAAACACCCCCTGGTGAGTTTCCCCCCATGTTCCTGCAATAGGATAAATGCTGGGGAGCAAGAAATAATCCATCTTTTCCATTTGCCAGTGGTTGGATTGAGGAGAACAGGTCAGAGGTGCTGGGATGGACCATCATCTCCACAGCCCCTGGTGCCTGGGTGCACTGTGATGCTCCCACTCACTCTCCTTGGCAATTCAACTGCAACCCAAGAGGTCTCCACCAGGAAACAGCCACCAAAGGGTGTCTCTGCCTTCAGCCAAGTTAACTGGTAACTGTGAGGAAGATCCCAGCAGAAGGAGGATTAATCACAAGTCAAGCTGCAGGTGATGCTAAAGGGCCTCCTGCTAGCCCCAGTCCTTCCCTGGCTCCACTTCTAATTAAGAAATGCCCTTGGAAATGGATTCTCATTTAGCACATCAATAGTGTTCTCAGCTGAGGAGTTAAACACACCAGCCAGCACCCAGTTTGTGTGCACAACTACCCCAGCGTGGCCACAACCAGCTCAGGTCATTGTCTGGTGGCACCAAGGTCACTGTTTGTCACACAAACAACATGCAAATCAGCTGTTCCAGTGCATCTCTGCCTACATCATCTCCACACAGCCAGGCAGAAGCAGCAGATGTGCTGCAAGGCCCATTTTCTCCCCACAGCAGCACCTGGGAACCCCAGGCTGGGGGTGGGACAGGAGGAGAGCTGGCTGGAGAGCTGAGGTGTCATTTTGGACAGACACACGAGAGTTTGGGGAGAGGGAGACTGAGGGAAGCTGCAGAAGCTGCCTCTGAGTGATTGAAACTGGATTAAAATTGGATTTTCCCCCCCGTGTGGCTACACAATCTGTGTCAGTGTGTTCACCAGTTCTGTGTGGTGCAGCTGGAGGGTGGCAGGAGGCTGAGCCAGCCCCTCCTGCCTGCCAGAAAGGACTCTGTGCTCCCTCTGTGGCAGCAGCAGGGGCTGGCACTGCCCTCAATGGCCCTCTGTGCCCAGCTGTCCCAGGGCCAGCCCCCCTGCCACACTCAGCCATTCACCCCCCCCAGGGAAAGAAGCAGCAGCTGGGCTGCTCTCTGCACTTCAGCACAGCCCTGCCAGAGGCAGCCCTGGGGGGGGGATGAATAGCTGGGGAAGCTCTGCCCCTGGCTGCCCAGGGCTGGCCCAGCAATCTGCCCCTTGCAAATACCCTGCTTTTATGCAAAAATCCTCATTACCAGGGGTCTCCATCAGGCCAAGTGTTATGAAAATCATATGAAAGGCACGGGGCCTTTATTTAGCATGAATGGAGTTATTGTGGGAAAATGGAATTACTCCTTTTCTGAGGACATTTATCATCATCTTTCTAGGAACAGTCAGGGAAGGCTTAGCTGACACCCTCCCCTCTCCCCATCTCCATTGCAGGGAGGGAGATAAGGAGGCACAGAAAGAATGTGCTCACTGATCAGGGAGAGGTTCAGATGGCAGAGGCAGGGCCCTGGAGCTCTGCATGGAAAGCCTGGGGGAAAATGTTCTTCCAAAGCATCAGAAGTGGTCCTCTTTGCCTTCTCAGCTGGCTCCCTGGAAGATGCTAGGTGGGGAAGGTGAAGAAGCAGAAAAGGATTCATTAGCCAGCTGAAAGCAAGCAGACACTCAAGTTTGCCAGCACTAAATCCCCTGCTACTTTGCCACTACAGGATTTAGTTGGAGAGAAGCAACATCTCAGTTGGTTTTTTTCTTTCTAGGTGAGCCAAAATTCAGATTTTAGCCTGGAAATTTTCTCTTATTCTGGAGTTTTAAGAGCATATTTAGGTAAAGATGGGGGAGCTCTGTCTGTAGCAAGTTGAGAACATGAGAGAGCAGGGAATCAGGATGAGCACCCTTCAGAGTGAGCTGATAAATGAATGTGTTTTGTGGGAATCTTTATGACAAGCCTCGAGGTGCTTCAGACACATCCTTGATGACAATTCATTATCCCCAAACAAGAGCTGAGGCCACACACAAATGCTGAAGTAACCCTGCATCAATTCCTGAGGTGTCCAGCTTGTTCATCTCTCCAATCCACTGGATAAATGGCTCTGATGGACTCCAGCTCTCCTTCATTCCATCTGAGCAGCTGGGGGCAGGTGGCAGAGCAGCAAAGCTGCTTCTGGGGGAGTTAGCAGTTAATGACAGGGAGAAGGAGGTGATCAATCACTTGCAAATCTTCCTTCTATTTAGAGGGAGAGAGCAGAGTTAGCAGGGACAGGGCTGAGTGACTCCATCCTTGCTGGATGAACAAGGAGTGTGCTCCAGATTAACTCCAGAAAGAGCTGAGGAGGGCACAGACAGGATAAAAAACCCCAACAAACCAACCCTTTCACTATTGTTCTTATCAATTCATACCTCAACAGCTGTAAAAGCAGCTCAAATAGAACAGCTCTGAAAGAGATGACAAAAAAAATCCTGAAGGACACAGCAGGATTATATGTTTTTTAAGAGATCTGTTAAGTAAATAGGATTATTGCTGCCAAAACTCAGTAATTCAGTAAAAGCTGTTGGAAAAAAAAAAAAAAAAAGCACAGATAGCTCATGGGATTAAGGAAGAATTTGTCCAGATTAAGGAAGATAGTCTATAAATTCACCTGCAAAATGCAAGATTTGCACAATCTGAAGTCCACTTAGCATGATATTTTATTAGCATTTGTCTGTAACAAGTGGCCTGAGGACACCAGTGGGATTTTTCACCAGCACTTGTCTGCAACCACCTTGAGGAATCCCACTTCATGTTGCCTTGCTAGGCACCCAAAACCCCCCCAAAATTAAAAACACACCCCAAAAACAATGAAAAAAAGCCCCACCTCCAAAAATCCCCCAGAAGAGAAGAAGAAAGTGCATTTCCATGCCAAGGAAGTTAATAAATACACCAGTCCAACTGGCAGCCACTCACAGACCCCATCTGCTATTAATGGAACAGAAAATATTAACTTTTCTACAGCATTTCTAAAAGCTCAACAACAGCCTCTGCTACAGGTACATATTTGCTACATAATGAGGTTAGAAAGCCCTGGAGGAAGGTCTTTTCTTTTGTGCCATATTCTATTATGTCCTTACAATAGTCTGCTATAGATTTTTTTTCAGCTGTGTTTCACTCCCTAAGAGTTTTCTAAAGGTTATTCAGAAATAGCTACTTGCACATGCAGAAAAATAAGGCATCTCCCCTGACACAGAGGGCAGCAGCACACCTCAAAACACACCTTTCCCACACCCTGGCAGCACTGAAAGAAATAGAAAAATAAATCAAAATATTCAGAATTAATATATTCTGTCACAATTAAAACTCTGCTTTCAAATCTACACCTTCTTTGGAAACTTAGAGAATTAGAAGTCCTGTAATTTCCATCCTTCCAAAGTCCTGTCTCCTGCAGACACATGGTGTTTGAGTGAAACATCAGATAAATCTCATTACAATATGGAAATATTACACTGATTACCTGCAGATTTAAAGCAAATATTCAGAGGTGTGCCAGTGTCCCCAAATCCATGGGCTCCAGTGCAAAGGTTTGCTGATCCTGGCCAGCACAGAATAAAAACCACTGCCAAGCAGCTCTGCTTCATTTGGTTCCATTTCCAACTAATAGTACAACATCAAATTCTGTATTATTTTAGCTGCCAGAACAGGTGGCATGAGAAGAAAAATCATTTAAGCTCTTATTGGTATGAATACGTGGTGACATTCTGCAATAGTCTCCACTTTGCACCAATAAGAAGTAGAATTGACTGATTCCACATAAATTGGGATTTTTATGGTTCAGATCCCTGGCTTTCCAGCTCCCAAAGGTATATATATAATAAATATAATAAATATTCTCTGCCTAATGCCCCAGGGGCCAGGCCAAGGGCTGTGTAGATGCCAAACCTGGAAGAAATTGTCCTCCTGAAATGAGATGAGGCCTGATTTTACACAGACACAGCAACTCTGTGTTAAACTGATGACAAGGAATACAAAGATGTGTCATGTTTGTCACTGTTCCTATGTGGAGCTAAATAAAACCAGCTCCAAGTTCAACTGACACCATAAACTGACTGTTTGACAACTTTCAGACAAATTCCACAGAGCCCTGGTAGGAGTGTTCTCAGTACAACAGGGGTTAATCAGTCCAACTGGGTAACGAGGGGACAATGAAAATGTAGATGCATTATATTTATCATGAAATTATCAAATTAAATACTAAGAAGGGAGCTAAAGAACAGCTGGACAACTTAAAATTTCACTATTTTAACTTTAAAACACCATTTAACTACCTGCAAAATGTTCTCCAAGTTCTCCTCTGTAAGAACTTGAGTGGTGCATCATGAAATTCTTCCAAGAGACTCCTTATAAATGATGTTGTTTATAGGAATAAGATCAGAATATTTCATTAAAACACTCTGTGCTTCTTCTCTTCATCAGTACAGACACCTAGGTGTGGCAACTGGCTGCTCCTGAGCCAGGAAGGGTGATGGGTGATGGGGTCTCACCACCTCTGTCCCCATGTCCCTGCCTCCCAGCATGTCCCACCCAGGTCCTGGCTTGAAAAGGGTGAGGAAGGGAGTCTCCAGTCTCCACCACTAGAGTCTGAAGGGTTAAGGCAGGAAATCTAAAAAGCAATGTTCTAACCCATTCCAGGAGAAACATTTACACACCCTCAGCTTGGAGGGGAACAGTAACAGGTTATCAGGTTCCAATAAAACAAGGCCAGCAGCTAATACTAAGAGTTGGCACCTCACCAAGTGCCACAAGCAGATCAATAAATAACCACCTTGAACCAGAAGAAAAGGCTCAGCAAGGGAATCTCAGCAGCCTGCATGCAGGGGGAGGACAGGGGGGAGCAGTGTGCCATGCAGATGTTGCTCCAGGGCCAAAACATCTGTCTCCTGGCCACCCTCATTTTTTTTCCCCCCTACCTCTAAGCATCCCTTCCTTTAATCACTTCACACAGAAGTTTTCACAGATTTAGAAGCCAGTGGAGGCTGAAGATGAAGTGTGACACCTTAAATAAGTCTCAGGCCACAGAGTTGCTGAGGATTAGCAGCACTGCTTGAGCTTTTATTTGTCAGAAAAAAAAACCACTGTGCAGAGAGTGCTGTAAATAATAAAGCTGCAATCCTTTTTTTTTTTCCTACTGGGAACTATCTTTGGTATTTAAGGATTGCCCAGGGAACTTGGTGTGAAGATGGACAACACAGGTTCCTGTAAAGTCAGTAGGCAAAGTCTGTTATTAATGCTATATATTATATATAATGCTATCATAAATTGCTATTTACAATCAACAGGGTCTCCTCCTTCTGCAGGAATCATGGCAGTGCTGAATAAGGAGAATCCCAAGTAATTTTCCATCTTCTCTGTGATGATGTGACATGAAACCAGACTGTTTTCCAGGCTTTCCACCAGCAGCCTTCTAAGACACAGCTAAAAATACTCCTTTTTGTCACAACTACTCAGTTATTCTACACTGCTAAATGATCTAGTCTGAAATACAGAGTGGAAACAGAATAAATGTGCATATCAAGATATAAATAATAATATAATAAGTAGAAATAATATAATAAATAATATAATAAATATAAATTTGCATCTAGTGACCACCAGGTCCTTGAGAAAACAACCAGAAAGGGAATAAAATGTTTATTAGGAGTTCTTTAGAATGGAGCAATTGATGAACAGATGGAAGCAGAAAAGAAACCCAAGTTTCTCCTCTCTCTAATTTCTAATCTAAGTCCTGATGTTTTATTTGCTAATGGTTCAAAAGAAAAACAGAATTATCTTCCAATAATCCAGAAAACAAGTATATCAACTGATGGAAACTCCATGGTAAGAGGACTGCTAAATTCATCAAATAAGGCACAGAATCAGATGAGGTTTGCAGAAAAAAAACCATTATTTTTCAGAGTTCCAGTCTTTTCTTCCCTGTATTTTTAATGTAGTTTACTACAATGAGCTCAAGAGGTTATTTTTATGATAAATATAGTTACTTCAGTAGTAACAAAAATAACCTCTTGATTCAGTTATACACATTTCCTCCCTATAGCAATTCAGCTTGACCACAACATCCTAATCACTGTGAAAAGCACTTTTGTGCTTTTTCTTGGCTATTTTTTTCCCTGAAGATGTGTTTTGGACCTTAAGATTCAAACCTTCTACTTGCAGAACACTGATGCAGGCAGATTGCTCTTGACACTCAAGCTCCTTGAGTCTTTGAAGGGGGGTCCAGCCCTTTTTTTTTCTCCAAGCCTCTCCAGACTCACAGATCCAACAGTCCCAGCTGCTTTGGTGTGGAGCAGGAGAGCTCTGTATAGGCAAGAAAAAGGTCAACACTGAATAATTTGCCAGAAAACAAGCTAAAAATTAGGACTCTCCATAAAAGCAGCCTGAAAAATGTTTAATTTTGAGTGTCTCAAAAAATCAGGAGTAAATACAAAGTCCAGATAAGCAACCCAGGAATGACCAGGAGACCTGGCTGAACAGGAAGGTCTTAGCAGAGCAGGAATAAACCCCAGATTTTCCTCCCACACTGCTCAGTGTTACACTAATAACAACCTGTGTCCTTGCTGGAGCCCCCACAGTTGAGCTGAGGTGGGTGGCAGAATTTAATCCATGTCCAGTGGTGCCAAACACCCCATTCCCTGCATCATCAGGGGCTCATCAAGGTCCCTCAGTCATTAAAATCACATAGATATTCAAAATAATTCATGAGCCCAGAGGAGAGTGGAGCAGAGGGATGCAGAGCAGTGAGAAAAGGCCATTCCAGAGATGGAACACAAACCACCAACTTCAATTTCATTGCTTTGTGGGTTTTAGTTGAAGGCCCAACGTTATCTTAATGTGCTTCCTGGCTCCCATAATTAAATCCACTAATCCCCAGTCTTAAGGCATCAGCAAGTTAAGCTAATTTAAAGTTAGTACCTGAGCTTAGAGCCCTTTTTGTTTTGGTTTTCTTCCCTCCAGCAAAGAAACTAAATTATTCAACTCTTTTTGCAACAAGTAGGTATTTTTAGTCCCTGCTTTAATTGCTCCTTCTTTACTGCACTTTAGGGGTGGCAAAGCTTAATAGATGAGTTTGGGAGATTTAAATACACCTGGATACCTATGCAGGCTGCAGAAAAACACAATATCCTCCCTGCACAGCTGTTGATACTCCTGGTGCTGTGCTTGCAAACTTGTCCATCTGTCTGACCCCTCAGATTCCCTTCTTCTGGGCTGCTGGGGGCAACCCCTGAAGACCATCCTGCCCCTGAGCAGGACCAGTGTGCCATCAATCTGAACCCTGCAGACAAACACAATTACCAGATACACATCTCCCAGAAACATGACTAGCTGGGAAAAGACATTTGCTGGGTTATCTGCAAAGAAATAGCCTGATTTTCTCCATCTCCTCCAAAGAATGTGCTTAGCTCACCTTTTAATTACACAGAGAGCATTGCTCATGTATCCCCAGCTCCATCAGCCTCCCCTGGCCTGTGCTGTGGGCAGTGCTGCCCAGCTCTGCCCTGGGCAAGCCTTTCTCCTCCACCTGGAATTCCTTTTTGCAGTCCCACTGACACAGCCCAACCCCCAGACATTAATTAAAAAGGCAGTTTGGGTAAGAAACTGCAGAAAAATTACAGTCGTTTTATTGTTTACTCCTTAATTGCACAAGTAATGAGGCAAATTTAAAGTAGTGTACCTTGGAACTTGGAGTTTAATGATGCTTTTAGTGTGGCCTGAGTGCTAATGCCCTCATTTTTATTACTGATTGCTGCTTTTTAGTGACTGCTCAAAAAAAAAAAAAAAAGTCTTGTTAAGAAATGCTTCTAAGGCATAATAATTATATATTGTGCATATTAAGCTTAAATTAAGAGACCACTGGAATAAGGAATTAGAATACAAAATGCACCAGCTTCTCCACCCTAATTGTGTACAGCTTCCAGAGAACACTGCCTTGGGTTCCAAACTGCTTAGGTCTCCTTCACCTGACACCCAGTCTCCCTCATTTCCAATTTAATTCTCTGTATGTACACAGCTATGCAGCTCCAGAGAAGCTGTGCATCAAACTGGAAAATATGACAAGATTAACTAGCAACTTGGCTTTTTGTTCATAGGAAAAAAATTAAGTGGGTCTGAAAAAAAAACACTAAAAAAGAGAATTCCACAAGTGCATTGTTATGAATTATTCTTCAAGGTCAGGGATGTACTTGGAGGTTCAGACTATCAACCTCTGGAGGTATTCACAGGGGAGGGCAGCTGGGATGAGCTTGGCAAGCAAACAGGGATCACAGGGGTCCTCTTGCTCTCCTGGGGATGTCCTGCAGAAATCCAGTGTTATTAAAACTGGACACAGCCCCAGCACAATGCAGGTTTATTACAGAGTTCAACACAGCAGATTCTCATTTTTGCCAGGGCTTTTTTTTCCCCCTGCTAAACTACTTGAGTACCTTTCAGGCTGGACCAGTGCCTTCACCTAAAAAAAAAAACCCCTGAATCCTCTTCATTTTCTATTTTTTTTAACTGTGAAAAGGACAAGTAATGAAAATAAGCTCCAGCAATAAACCAGAGCTATAAAGCTATTGTTTACAGTTACTAGAAATAAACTGGAGCTCCAATTCAGCAGCTGAAGTGGCCAAGAGAGAATGCTAAGAGATTATTGATTGTTTCAGCTGCCCACCAAAACATGCTGCTTTGAGTGAAAATGAGGAGAGAACTATCTAAGGGCACCATGAGCACCAACAGAGAGTGCTAATAATCAGGATTTCTCCACACAGCCATGCTGAAAAGCCAAGGCCAAACAGTGGCAGAGAACAATTCCATGCCCCTGGTGGCTGGCCCAGCCTCTAACCCTCCACAATTCACCTCAACTCTTCCTCTCAGAGGAGCTTTACATGTTTAAGGAGAAAGCTTGGGCACATTTAGTAGCTGGGGAAGGAAATGGTGGGGGTTTTTGCACCACCTTGGCCTTGCCAGCCCCGTGGAACATTGCACTGGCTCTGCTGCTCCTGCATCCAGCCCAGCAGTGCAGGATGGATTTTTTTCAAATATCATTATGAGGGCTGAGAAATGAAGCCCTGAGCCAGCAGGAGAGGGGACAACAGCCATATTTTGATGACAAAGATGGCTTAGCCCCCAGGTTGGGATGCTCCTGAGCCAGACACTTCATCCCAAAGGTTTTAATACTCACTGGTGACTGCAAAGAAGAAAAACTCTGTGAAACTCCTGTTGAGCTCAGCTCTCTGCTCCATGCTGCACTGCTCAGCTCCACCATGGGACTATGCTGTGGGGAGGACAACTGCATCCTTGGGATGGTTTGAAATGGTTTGAAATCCACACCAGCCCTTCACTAGTCCTCCCTCCTCCCCACCTGCTAGAGTCCAGTGGAATCCAGGCATTAATGACTGAGGGACAGCTCAAAGAACAAGACCTTTTGCTCTCACCTTCCATTCCTACATGCAACTTACAAATATATGAGAAAATAGCTTTTTTTTTTTCCCCCAAGGGACCTTGCTGAACACATGAATGTGCATGACACTGACTAACCACCCTCATGCAAATATCCATGAGCTGCTTCAGACTAATCTAAAACTCCTCTGCTATCACATCCCTTCCCTCAGTGGCACTGCTATTATTGTTTATTACTTCACTATTGATTAGGCATTAGCTGAGTGCCAGACTGTCACCGAGTGCATTTCAGAGTGCTTGTTTGAATGACTGCAATCAAACAGTCACAATCTCTGCAGCTTTCCTTGGGGGTTGCAGTTAAATTAATCTAAAGTGTGTCCTTTAGATTGTTGTAACACCCACTTTTGAAGAGTCTCTTTCACTATAGTTTTTACTTAGGCTAGCTTCTGGTGTCAGATTTTTGACATTTCAAATCTTTAGCATTTTTAGCTCCAAACTCAAGCAATACACCCATAATAACAGCCTAATTTCTCAGTTTTCATCTCATTTAGCCTTTCATGGTGACAGTTTCTGTCATGATCTCAGGATTATAGTCCTTCTACACAGATTATTTTGTTGTTATTCACAAAACCTCATGGTTTTGAGACAATTTGCTGATCCACCCTGTTCACCTCAGAGCTCTCTTGAATATATAGAGAGCACAATTCCTCCACAGCACGCTGTGCTCTACCAATCCCATGTAATTCTTACCCTGGCAAGAGACCATCTGTCTAAGTAACCTCCCTTTTTATTCAGACAATAAATAAAAGTATATGATGCTTGCCTAAAGAGGCAATTGCACGATATGTGAGAATTTAATGCAGACTTATCATGCACATAACACTTCAGGCCTAAAAATCCATTGAGATCAGAGCAGACAGACTTTGAGAAAAGGGCTGTGGTCTCCCTGCTTCCTTTATTGTCCTCATCAAAATAATACCAGGGTACCTAAGGCTGGATTTAAGGAGAATCAATACAGTGATTTAGTGCACAGAGTGGAAAAGCCATTCCAAGCTTTTAAAGGAGTGAGAAATAGCACCTAGGTGCAAAGGGGGGAGAGCAAGCTGCACAGAGCAGAGGGGCACACTGGGCACACTCTGCCCTGCCTAGACCCCCCAGCACCAGCACAGCCATGGAGGTTCCCCCCCAACAGCACATTAAGCCCCATGCAATGCCAGAAAGATGAGCATCCAAACTCCCAGAGGGAGAAAAGAAATAGAAAGATACTTCCTTGGAATTTTATCCTAAATGGGACTGTTTTCCACAGCTCAGAAACCCGTGTCCATATTCCTCTCAGTCAAGGTGCCAAAGTGTGCTACTGATGAAGTTCAATCCATTAACACCCCATGCCTGCAAACACCTCATCACAGGATTCAAGAAGCACCAAACCCTTCACCCTTTCTGCTCAGGCTATGAAATTCTCTTTTATTTCTATGAGATTCTCTTTTTTTTTTCCCTGACACATCCCCTGAGCACGGAGCTTCCAGAGCTGGGTGTCACAAGGGGAGTACCTGTCACCTCTGGTCCCCCAGAGGAGAAAGGAGTGGGGCAAAATGAGTGCAAAAGGAGGGAACCAGGGAACTTTTTCAAATTTCAAATGCACTCCAGCAAGCTCATTAACTCTACAGCCAGAAATATGCTGCTGTAACTCTTTACCAGCACGAGGGTTCAAACGTCTGGTGTAAAAACTCCTCCAGACACCAAAATATTTCCTCAGCTGAAGTTTCTTTATATTCCCTGGGTCATTCTGTGAGTTGTCTGTGCTCAGTAAATCTGCCTTAACTATGCTGCATAAATCTGAACTTTTCAGTAACAAAAGCTCACATAAACAGATGAGAAAACTGGTGTCAATTCCCCCACTGGGGACTGGAGCTAAATGAGGCAGATTTAGGGGTCTGGATGCACTGAGAATTCTTACAGGCTCTTTTAAATAAGGTTTGGGATTAAAAAGGCAAGTTTGTGTGGTACCTCCAGGCTGCCATCATTGTGGCTGAGCACAGACACACTCGTGCACCACACTCAGCTGCTCCACACACCCCTGTGAGGCTGCACACTCACTGCTGCTCTGCCCACTGGGCTCCCTGCAGACCAACTGCTCTCCCAGGGAAACCAAGACATCAGAAGAAACATTCCAAGGCATCTTGTTCTCTTCAGAAGGCAACCCCTGAGCAGAGGTCAGGTGCAGAACCAGGGTTATTTTGGCTTGCCAAATGTTTTTACATCCAACACAAATTAAGAGTGCAGATGAAATAAAGCTGGTTGTGTTCAGCTACAATTCCCCTTGCTATTGAACAAGGAATTGGTACCATGCCAAAAAAAAAAATGCTTTGTCCAGAGGCATCTTTTAAGTGTTCCTATGAAAATGCCACAGATCTAGGTCTGCAGGTGCAAGCCAAAGCCTCAGGAAAATACTACCCCAGGGCAGCTCACTCCATGAGAAAAGAACATTGGGGGAACCTGCCCCACCTCAGCATCCCAATCCCCCATCCCCACCCCCCAGAGCAGCCTCAGCAGCAGCTCAGAGCCTCACAAGCCCAGCCCATGGTTTAGTGCCAGTCCTGGCTCTGCCAGCTCTCCCTGGTGGGGTGGTCAGGCTGAGCCACCAGCAGTGCCACACTCTCCAGTGCCAGCCTGCCTCTGGTTTGCTGCTTCCTTGGCACTTCCAGCTGCCAGCACTTCCAAGATCAACTCTGGAACAGTGGAGAGGAAGACCTTGCTCTGTTCCTCCAGCTGAACCTGTTCTTTTTTGCACAGATAAATATTCAGAAGAGGCATCATTAGAATGCAGGCACAGTCTGTCTGCCCATCCCAGGAGTCCTCTACCCCACTGGCTATCATCACTCTTTTGCCATCACTTCTCTCTCTCAAAGACAAAGTTTTCCCTAATAAGTAGAACAACTTCAGTAGAAACAACTGAGAAATTCATTCTGTGCTATCATCTTCACCACAGTGCTTTGAATATTTATTGGATGTGATGGGAAAATAAAGAAGGGAGCAAATCCCATTCCAGGGGAAATTAATGATGTGGATATAGGACTCTGAGCACTGAGTAAACTGTTTGTACTAAGCAATCCCAAAGACACAGCCAACGTGGAGAAAGTGGAGGAGAGGAGGGATTTGTACCCACAATCTCTACAATGCAGGGACAAAGGCAAGAAGAAAATAGTATTGCTGAATGTCCTCCACAAAACCCCATCATCTGAGGCAACCCCCCCCCCCCAGATTCCCAAATCCAGGGGCACATCCCAGCATCTTCCAAATCCACAGCCCCAGGGGCATAGCTGAGATCCAGCCCCCCCTCTCCTGACACACACACTCTTCTCTGGGAGCTTCTCTTGTTCCTTGAAGGCAATTAAAGCTGCTATGAAAATTACCAGCTACATCAAGGTATTTTCAGCATCTAAAAGATAATTATTAAGAACTAATAACTATTAAGATATGACTGGACAGCCCATGCCTCTCAAAACACTGGGAGCTCCTCGGAGCAGTGCAGCTAGCCCCACTGATCACCATCACCCACTGCACTGTCTGGAAGATTTCAGGATTCCCTCCATTCCAAGAGCACCATGGCTGTGGGCACAGAAGCCCCTGCTGAAGGCAGGGGGCAGTGGATGCTTTTGAAGCAGCAAATGCAGCTTGTGCCATCTGCTTTGGCTGCTGCCTGCCATTTAACAGCAGAGACAGCTCCCAGCTAGGCATGGTTAGCAGGAGCACAAAGGGCTCTTTAAACACCTCCATGGTCCTAAAATGTGAAATACACTTGCTTATCAGGCTTTTTTTTTTTCAAGTGAACTCAAGTATTAACATGAAACCAGTCAGACACTAATCATCTGGCTGAAGAAAATGACATTACAAACCTACTGAAAGCAGCAGGGAAGCAGAGGGGAAATGAGAACAATTCCTTGCCAGCAGCAGAGTGTCTGTGGGCACACCAAAGTCACCAGTGAGCTGACATTTACTCAGCAGACTGATGCAAACCAAGGCTTCTGAGGGGGTTCTCCTGAGGATTGCCCATCAGGAGGAGCTCAGCTCTGATGAGCTAATCACATCCAGCTCAGCCCAGCAGTGGAAGAGCTGTTTCCACCAGGTTGGAGTTTGGATAGGAGCAGGGAACACACAGCCCAGGGATCTCTGCACACACCCAGCTCTCTCACAGGCCAATCTCAGCTCCATGGAGGAATTAAACCCTGGAAGAGCTACCAGCCTTGAAAAATAAACCCCAGAACAAGGCTAGATCTGGCCTCTGCTGGGGTTTTCAACTGCAACAGCTGCTTTCAGGGAAACCTTTTCTTGGGGAAGATGAAGAATTCAATGTAGGTTTCATATGAAGACAGCAGCATCAAAAGAATGTGGGAAATACCTCTCTGAGAACACATGAAAAAAGAGGTGATTGTTGTTTTTCAGGCCTTCCTGACATTACCATTTCAGTAAGTGGTAAGAGAAGCAGCTAATACTCAAGAGGTTCCCCAAATGCTACTCATTCTTTGCAAGAGTTTAGCCTCTTACACTGAAAATCAAGTCATTTACATGATTTAAAAAACAGAAAGAAACCCCAAAGCAACAAAATCACAACCAACCAACAACAAAACCCAACCCAAAACCCCACCCAACATCACACTCAGATTTACAACTGCTTTTCTTAGCATAGCCCTCAACATCTGCTGCATCTAGAACCAGGCAATGGTCTCTGGTTGTATTTCTGTGCAGGGACATCTGCTTTGATTCTCTCATGACCCACAGGCACCATGGTTGGGAGATGCCAGGATGCTAAACCCCTCTGAGGTGCTTCCCACTGTCCCTGGTGGGCAGGTCTGCAGGTATGGAAAGGGTCAGGCCACCCCTGAGGTCAGTGTGGAAATGCCACATCACTTCTACATTGCCCCCCACACACTAATTGCTGGCACAGCATGTCAAACACACTTAGCTGCTGATAGCTTGTGATTTGTGGGAGGTATTTTCCTGGATGTGGTGAGAGAAAATACTTTCCCATTGTAAACATGGTTGGAATTAAGTTGATATGGAGGGCCTTAAAACTGAGGAAGCAGTGAGCCACTAAACAGAGCTGAACCCAGAGCCAAAAACCTGGTAGCAGATAAATGCAACAGCAATAAATCACATTAGTGCCATGCTGAAAAATTCCCCTCATGTGCTGCTCCTTGCAACAAGCACAGCTACAGCCAGGTGGGCTCTGCTCTGGGATTTCCTAGGTGTTCTGTGATAACAAGCCTCAGTTAACAACCCTCCTTCCTTTTGGGGGCACCAACTAGTCCAAACGAGGGCTCTCTGGCCCATTGGACAAAAACCCTGCTGCCAAATCACACACAGAGAGCAGCTGAGAAATCTTTAACAAGTCTCTGATGGCCTGGGTTTGGATTTTTTTTTTCTCCTTACCTCGTAGCAATTAGAATACCTTAAACCTTGAGAAAGTGAAGTGCTGTGAGGAAGGATTACTATTAAGAATTAATGTTTTTTTCTGTGGTAAATGATGAAATGCAGCAGCCAGGCTCCAACCCTAACAACACAGTAGTCAGGAGGCCAACAATCAGCTACAGAAAGAAGCCCTTCTTCAGAAAAATAACCACCCCCTGGCTCTGCCTTTCTTCTCATGGGCCCTGCTGCTGCAATTAGGAGAATAATCTCTAGGAAACCTACCCCCAAAAGCCCCTCTCAGCTTTCTCCAGCTGCTTCCTTTCTTTTTGTTGCCAGCAAACTCAAGCTCTGAAGAGATGATTCACCTCAGCAGGGCTCCATAGTCTACACCTGCTCTGGGGGCATCATCTTGGCTGGGTACATGGAAATGGTCTGTAAATTAATGGAGTCACCAGATGAAGCCGAAATCCTCTTCTCTGACTCTACCTGCTAAGGGTTTCTATTCAGCTGTTATTTCTAGCTGGGTATTTTCAAGATTATCCCCTTTCTTTAATCATCAGAACTCTGCTTTGCAACACACGTTGCTCTTCTAAGAGTCCCTTGCTATAAAATGCAAAAAAAAAATCTGCATCATCTTTTTTTTTTCTAGATAAAATCTGCAGGGAGTGACCTGCACAGCAATAGGGAGAAAAATCCCTGGAAGCAGCAGAGCTGGCCCTGTTCCCATAACTCCCAAACCACAACACAGTGCTGCCCCATAAACAACACTGTACTATTGAGCATTACACCAAAATATGCTTTGAAAATGGATTTCAGCTCCCCATTCTTCAAGGAAATGGAGCCTTCTCCCTTAATTACAGCTAGGGAGTGGGAAAAAAAAGTTGTATGGCTGTAATTCACATCAAGTGTGGCTGCAGAGCCTCAGCCCAGGGAGGAATTCCCAGCACAGCTGAGAGGAGGGAGCAGGCAGAAGGATTCAGTGGGTTGAGGAGGGAGGTTGTGATGCAACAGATTTGCACAAGCACATGGAAAATCACATTGGGGTTTGTTTTGTGGGTGGTAGGTACAGGAAGAAAAGGAAGGGATATGGACAAGACCAAGAAATCAGATTACACAGCCCAACCCTTCATGTAGGAAACATAGGTTGAGGAAGGAAAAGGTAAATTATTTATTCTTATTTATAAAGAAAGACTTCAGACATTTGAGTCTCAGAACACGGGTGAAAGTTTCTGCAAAATAATATTACACTGAGAAAAAAAAAACCCCACCACTGCTTCATCACTCAAGGCACAATACAGAGCAGCTCCTCTGTTACAATGCTGAAGGAAATTTACACTGATCTTTATATTTGATAAATAAAATTCTCCCTTCTCAAGGCACAGTGCATCATTCCTGGGAAGCTGCAAAGAGAAGTGCTCACCTCCATCCTAATTTCTGCAATGGAATGGAGAAAGACTGCACAGGAGGTCTAACACATGTCATAGAAAAGAAATAGTGGAGTTTTTTTGCTAGCAAAAGAAGAGTTTTTAGCAAATAGCTACTGAGCAGCCACCTGTGAGAAAAAAAATCATAGAAAATGCCTTGGGTATTCAAATGCTGTTTAATGGAGCTTCAGCAATTCCTTTGTTCATAAACACAAGCCACAGAAGAATGTTGAAGAATAATTCTGTTCTTGAGAGAGGTTTATTTGCCAGAAACTAGCCTGGGATGCATTTATTCCAGTTCTTTTGTTAGCACACAGGGTCCATCAGGTACAATACCCTGTTCTGTAGAACAAGCCACTAAAGAAGCATTCAAAATAATGTAGAGAGCAGGAGAAAACACCAAGTTACCAATGCAGGCAAAGCAAGGAGAGGCTGGAGACAAGGCCACTCTTCCAGATACCCATGAGCCCAGCATGAGGGCTACACGTGTGTGAACACAACTGGAACTTGCCAAGTGCACTGGGAAATAATGAAAAAAATTCCAATAAAGGTGTTGGCTCAGATTCCTACAGAAGAACCAACACTGCTCTGCCCAGAAGAGCTACACCATCCAGAGGTAGTGACCCATTTCAGTCATGGGAAGAGTTAAGATTCTCTCAGCACAGGTGACCAGCCCCAGCCCATACTCACAGTGATGATTTTATCACCCAGGGGCTTCCTGGCTCAGAGGATTTCCTCAGGTTAGCAGCAAGCTTCTCACAGATGCTCAGCAGGCTCCCATCTTGATTCTCCAGAGACCAAATCTCTCTCTTGAGCTCCCCTGAGTGTGAATTGTCACTGTCTCCACATTGATTACACAGCCACCATCTGCCAGTAACTAATAAAACCAACAGTTACCTCATGCTCCTAAAATAACTAATCTCAGCACCTTTTTAGAATCATTTACAATCAAGAACAGCAAGCTTAATAATCCCTCCCTTGGCATTTGGAGTGCTAGAGATGTATTACCATAAATAAAATTAATTTTTATTGTCTATTCCACAACATGAGCTCCCATACAGGACAGGAGTAGGAAAGCAAGACTGCAATGAGCCATCCAGTCACACATCATGCTTTGCCTCCCCATGGAGAAGAGGATGAAACATGGTCTAAAGCTCAGACTGGAGCTTAGCTGTGGACCAGCCTTACTAAAATCATTTAGCAAACATAGAAAGGGACCCCATAACCCCAAAAAGAACATTACAAGGACTCCTGAGATCAGGTGTTTTAGCTTCTGAAGCATAACAACAGGACCTCACCTATCATCACAGCATAAAAAATGATTCAATAACCAAGTTGCTGACTCCCACTCAAGCAGACACTGTTGCCCAGAAAGAGATCAACAATCTGCTGTTTGAAATGTTTACTGTTGTGTTCCTCCTTGCAGGGAACCACCAGCTACAATCCAAGCCATCAAAACACCAGGCCAGTGTGAGCTTCACCCTCCTGCACAGCACTTCAACAGCCACCAGAGCCCTGAGGCACATTGGGAAGATTCAACAACTGGAATTAAAAAGGAATTTTTAATTCTTCCTTACAAAAAAAAAAGACTTTTCAACTCCAACACTGATGAACCAGCCACGGGTCACAATGGAAACCAGACCTCCAATCCCAGAGAACCACTTTTGCACAGAGTCACCCAAATTCTGCTGCAGTGAAAGCACCACAGCTCCAAGCAGGCAGCTTGGGGCATCAAAGGTTTCAACAGCTCCCTGTTCTGTAGTGCTGACAACATCACCTCTTCATACAGATCTCACCTCTTATGGGCTCTGAATCCTTCGTTTTTACTCAGTGAAAAACCTGAAGCAGATGGAAAGCAGCAAGGAGGGTTAGAGAAAACTCATTATTACAGCATATGAATTATTACCACAAGTCTCTTAGGTCATCTCTGCTATGCTGTGAAACACACATACTCTTAGTCTGTATTTTAATGAGCCTTGTGCTATCTGACAGAATGGGGCTATTTTTACCTAAGCTGAACAATATCCAGGCATCTTTCTCCAGCAGTTAAATCAAACTGGTACTCAAAAGCACATTAGGAAAGAACTAACACCAAACCAAGTATCTCAGAGACCAATTTTTGCCCATACCCCCACCTTTCTGCTGTTTCTGGTGCTACACACAGTAAAAATAAAAATACCAAGAGCCACCAAGCCACCACAATGTGAAACTATCTGAACTTCAAACACACAAACCTGTCCACAAGAGCAGAGCTGTCAGCTCAGTGTGGGATCTTCCATCACTGTTATTTAGACCTTGTCTGTTCTGTGGTTTTCCACCATCTGGCTCAGCTGCTCTGGGTGAGATGCACACGATTCCTGACAACAGAAACTGGGAAAAATACTTAGTAGGAACTGGGATTCTTCTCCAATCCTGGCATGGCCCACCACCAATGCTGGCAGAGTTCACTCATCATGTGCTAGACAACTAATGAATCAATTCTGCCTTTTGGCAGGAGGAGGAATGATCACTGATACCCCAACCACTCTCCTTCAGCAAGATGAAGAGCTGCTGTTCTTAAAGACATTGCCTGAAACACACCAAAATCAATATTACATGACCTTTGCCTCCTGCAAATACAGAAAGCAAGAACAAGTCTTGTGTTTCCAGCCTGCCCATTATCAGGTGCCAGCAGACTGGTGAGAAGGGCACACACAGGAACTGCACAAACAAGTTGTCTGGTGGCCACAGGAGTCCTTGGAATAGCAACACACTCACAGCCTGTGCTGAGAGCATTTTAGTCAAGATCCCCTCTGTGAATCCCTCCTGGCCTCAGCAAACAGGAATGCCAGGGAGTTGTGATGGCTCTGCTTTTCCCTCTCGGGTGGCCACAGTGTGTGATGTGGGATGCAGATGTGTGTGGAAGTACAGCCAGATCTACTGAAGGTGCCAGCTGGCCAGCAGGGAGGTCACAACCCTCCCAACACCTCATGAAATGTGGTTCTCTTTGATGAGGAGTGTGAGGAAGAAACCTCAGAAGTAAATATTCCCAGAGCACCACCACTGTAGGACACTGCTGCCTCTCAATGTGGGTAAACAGCAGCTTACCTGAAATAAATGAGATTTAGTCACTAGGTCATCATCTTTTGCCTTATTTCATCTACATCAACTACTGTCTTCAGACAGTCCTACACAAAAGTGTTCTCCTCCAGTGCCTCTTCTTACCCCTGGGCATGTTTTTCATGGCATCACCAACTGGCTGCTAATTAACTTTCACTCTGGCTTAGTTATTGAGCATTTCCCAGGACAGAGCATGCAGAAAAGCTGTTTCACCCCTAGCACAGTCTTAGCCAGAGGTAAAACACCATACCTACCTACCAAGTCTTCTTTACCCTTCTGGGAGAGAAAGTAACCATGGATGCACAAGAAACAATGCCTGCAGATAAAAAGAGTGCCTCCAGATAATCATGTTTGTCAGAAGAGATTTGCACATTTCTTTGAACTGATATATTTATATCTTGCTAATTATTGAGGAAAATCTCAGAGACCTTCCCACAAAAAGTCAATGCTACAGATAGATTTTTTCCCCCTGAAGTCTAGGTTTCTTTTTAAAGTATCCCTCAAACTTCAGAGTTTGCTTTTAACAGGTCTGGGTTTTTTTTCAGTTCTTTTAGTAACGTATCTATGGAAACATCTCTACCCTAGAATACTGAATCATAAATTGTTAGGGTGCTCAGAGCCCCATCCAGCCTGGCCTGAGAAGCTGCCAAGGATGGGGCTGCCCCCACCTCTTTGCACATTAGAGCACCAAGTACTAGCCTACAGAACCTCACATTACTAAGGACTTACTCCAGATGTGGAGGGAGGGAAAAAGGATGGCCCAGTTTAGCAAATTCCCTCAAGGTGACAAAAATCAAACCCATGTGTACCACAAGTGTATACTGAAATATTCATTTGTGCCCCTCAGAGATTGTGAGAGTCCTGAATTCAGTTACTTTCCAGTAAATAACATGGAAAATGGCAGTGGCAAAGTAAATAGTGGCAAAGATAAGAACCAAAACGAAAAACAAACAAAAAAGGACTAATTTGACAGTACTTGTCATGCTACTGCCAACCTACCTGATAAAATTAAGTGAAATTAAGTGAAACAAATGAAGCAAGTCATAGGAACTCATTCATATAGAAGCTCAAGCTGTGACCCTGGGAAGAAAGGCAAATACAATCACTTGCCTCTTCCCACTATTCAGTTTGAAAACATTAAGTGTCCAGAGATTCAATTAAAAGCTTCTTAAAGCCAAAAAGTGTCACTGCTCATTTATTCTGGCCTCCCAAGAAAAAAGTGCATTAAACCTGAAGCAGCTACACCCTGAGGAAGAGCTGAATTTTACTGTATTTCCCAGAAAACAAGTGTTCCCTCAAAACACAACAGCACAACAGCAAGGATCTATCTTGCAGTCCACTATGGCCACGAGCTCAGGTTTCTTTCCCCTTGTTGTTATCTTTCTCATGCACTAAATAATTGGTGTGCTTTGTTTGTGTTGTCAATATCACTGTGTGCTGAGCACGATACAGGAATTTATTTAGCATTTAATTAAGTTTCCAAAGCCACAGGGAAAACAAAGGGAAATTGGTAGGTGAGATGAGAGGGGGAAACAATCTCACAGTAGGAAGTTAGAAGCTGTTTTTCCAGTTAAAAAAAAAAACAACAAAACCAACTAACTAACTAAAGCCACAACAAAAAGCCTGAATCTTTGACATGAAGTAGTTGGTCAAACTCCTTTAACACGCTGAACGTCCTGCTCAGGTGGCTGGAATTCAAATTCAAGGCACCAGAAAGGAGGATTTCATGATGACAGGCTTGTGTATCCATTAATATCCTGGAGCAGCTTTGAGAACACCTCCTCAGAAGAGGCCAAGCCTGGAACACTTGAAACCACAGACACAAAGCACTGAGATCAAACCTGCAGGGCAGCCACCTCCAACCATGACCAGCTCTCCTCTCCAAGCTCGTGGTGCCTCTGGGAAGATAAAAACCAGCACTCAGATTCTGATCTCTGATCCAGCAGGGAATCCAGCATCACCCAGCAGAAACCAGTCCAGCTGTTGTGCATTCAGAGCAGCATGGAATTCAGTCAGGCTGAATCCCACAACAAAGAGGGGGGGACAAAGCCAGTGGGAGGGGAATACTCCAAATGCACAGCTCCAGGGACTGCTCAGCTAATTATTCACAGTGATAAAAGGTATTTCAATCCTAACAGGAAACAAGTGGAATCACAGTAAGAGTGTGACAGAAGCAAGGGAAACACAGAGTTTTGAAATGTCACAGTGAAGGGAGAGTACAAGAGAAAACAAGAGATAAAAAGCCACATGAAGAAGTAGTTTCTAGGCAAAAAAAAAAAAGCCAACAAAAAGTGGGTCTGCTACTTGCTATTAAAAAGAATCTTGTCGTCTTCTCACTGGAAGGCAAGTGTCTGTGTCAGGGAGAGGAACAGAGAGGCAGATCTGAGTCAGGGGAACAAAAGCAGAGGAGAACAGTAGAGAAGGCAGCAGCCAGTCCCCAAACAGTCTGGCACACAATAACATGTACCAGTCATCACCAGCTCCTGAGCAGACTTGGCTGAGAGACCCTGGAAGAGCTGCAGATGAGGGAACAGATGGAAAGACAAAGCCAATCAGGAATCAAATACAGAGCTCCAGCAAGGAGAACCTTCACCAGTGTACATTTTGCAGCCTTTATTGCCCTAACTAGGTCAAGGGATAGTTATTTTTACCCCCTAACTGCTGTCTGCACTAAAAAGTTCTGATGTGAGAAGGATGGATTCCCAAGATCCCCCAGAAATATACTGAGGGTGTATGGAAAATAAAACCATGAATGAACACACTCAACACTGGAAGCCCTTTAAACAAGAAAGGGCAGCAAAGACACAAAGTTAATTCCAGCAGTGTAAATAAATCAGTTTGTAGCATAAAATTTAAGCAAGGTGCAGAGCAGTGCAATCCATGAAAATATACGGAAGGAAATAAAACAGAAAGTGCTTTTCAGAATGACCAGAGAGGCTGGGGGAGGGATGGAATTTCTATGCAATGCTGACAGATGGCAGAAAGCCTTGGTAATTGCATTCAGCTCTCTTATCAATTGGAATTACTTTTCCTCCTTTAATCTGAAAAGTTTCTCAAAACTCAGCTATCAAATGAGATTTGGGGATATTAATAACAACACACTTTCCTCATTAGCATTCCACAAACAGGGGCTTGTGAAGGCATCAACTAAAAGCTCAGGAGCAAACTAATGGCTTGTTCAGGTAAGTGTACAAAATCTAGTCCAAATAATAAATAATCCAAAACATTGCAGCTAATACCCTACAGACATTATCAACAAAAGGCTTTCCCTTTCCATTCTCCCCTGCACACTCCAATCATTCACATGCTGCACCCCTGGCATATGTGTAGATAATCCTGAGCAGGGATGATGCTGAATGCTAAGCAACAGTTTATTTCAACTGAGTGGGAAGACAGATTGGCCATTGTACACCAGTTTCCATGTGATAAGGCACAGCAGCCTCAGCACACTTCTTGGCACGACACGCAGCCCAGCATTTCCAAGAACCCAGTCCATATTTGATCTAAAACCCCCCGAAGGCCACCAGAATGACAAAGATGCTTAATGCCCAAGATTATGTTCCCTCCTCTGCAAAGCCAGAGCTGAGCAAAAGGCTGCTGCTGGCCGTGGAAGGGATCCCAGTGGCTGCCCTGGTGCTTGGCTGGCACTCAGGGGAACAAGCAGCCGTGCTGCAGCCCAGCAGGATGGAGAACCAGGCTTGCTTGCTATGCTCCAGCTGGGGCAGCCTGGCCAGCAGGCTGGGATGGACTCAGGGGACCCCAGCCACGTGCTGCATCCTGCTAGGCAATTCCTGATGAGGCCTTTGTCCTCTGCACATCACTTCTCCACGCCTTCAAGTTCTCCACAGTCTCCTGAGGTGGTTAAAAAAGCCCCAAACGCTGCACACTGAAGCTCCACTGGGCTCTGCTGACTCAGACCAAGATGCAGCTCTCTCTGGACACTGCCAAAGGCCAGGTTTCCAGCTGGAATGCCAGTCTTCCAGCTAGAATGCCAGTCTTTCCCACACAGTGGCACCAGGATTAGAGAGTAGCACAGAACACGGGTCTCCAGTGGCACTGGTACAGATTGCAACAGCTTCAAGGTGAGATGGTGTCTGATGGGGGCTTAGCTCAGGTCAGGTGTGGTGTTAGAGTGGAAACACCAAGGTTTCCACTCACTCAAGGGCTCCTCTTGGAACTCAGAACTCTGTCAACACCAGCATGCAAACAATTGTAGGCTACAGAGTACCTGACTGACAACTAAACTGCACTTAGAGGGATAGGAGCACTGACAAACCATTACAGACTTCACATGCATCTGTCAAACACGGGCACAATCCACTACAGCAGAACAAAGCAGCCTCTTTCAGCCATCAGCTCAGGTCCATTTGGTATTAACAGTGAAATGGAGCATTCTGCAGCTATCCCTCTGATCTCTCACACACCTTCTCAAAGAAACTATTTCTGTTGAGGGAAAAGTAAAAAAAGCAAGGAGTTTTTTTATTAACAACTCTGTTCTGGCGTGCCCAGAACGTCTGGATGTACAAAGGAGATCTGAAGAAGTATTTTTGTATCAGAAAGCCTGTCTGTTCTTGTAACCCTGACAAATAAGAGAGATGATCTCTTCCTACAGGCTTTGCCTCACTTGAATACATCCAGGAGAAACACAAGGTTGCTCATACTGGGGAGCTGAGGAGTTCTGAACATTCCACACCCAAGTGCTGCACCCACCACTAGCAGTGGATCTGCTGGTCTGTTAGCTGGCCACAGGCTGGAAATGATGCCAGGCTGAGTCACCTTGGGATTGCTCCTGGAGATGGAGAAAGCAGGGCAGAGTTCAGAAACCTGAGTGCAGGATGAAAGCCTTAACTCTCCAGAGATGAGCACAGCACTGCAAAGCAGGCAATCGTTTCAACCTGCTTATTTTCTCAGCCCACAGCATGTAGGAAGCAAGCTGCTAAGCATGCCAGTCTGTTCTGGGAGAGGCTACCAAAACCTGAGGGGAGAAGGAGTTGTATTGTCAGAGCTACTAGATAGATATTCCTGCGGCTCACCCAGCACTTGGAGCAGCACTGCACCGCCATCTCTTGGCAGATATTTAGATGACAAACTCAGTTCTAGCCAAGTCCTGCAAGAAATTGACATTAAAAAGACGTATTTTTTAAATATAGAAAGATATGTTTCTCTTATTAGCCAAATGAAGATTGAAGCTCTTCGGTGAAGAGTTTCATCTATATCCACATCGCTTCCCTGACTCAAGATTTGTACTTGATTTGTATTTGTAGGACACAGCTAAAAAAAACAGCTGTCGAGTTTAAATATGGTCTAAAATGATTTTTATTTTTCCCCAGAAGAGTAACTAATTTTTCTAGCCAGCTTTACAAGTAGCACAAAACCAATGGGCTGAATTGGAGGTTTTATCCACTTGATGAAAACACTATCAAAATGCCAGCCAAGCTGTGGGCAAACACATGGCCTGAAGTTCTTGACCCCTCAAAGTGTTTAAAATCATAAATAACAATTTAAAATACACAGCAGAGGCAGGAATACAACTGAATGCCACCCATATACACTGGAGAAAAGAGTACAAGCAGGTTCTGATGCACCACGTTTACACTCCCTGCAATGAGATCTAAGAGATCCCCAAGGAATTGCAAGAAACAGCTCCAGAAAAAAATCTCCAGCATTCCCACTCTGACATCCACCAGTGAAAGCAACAATGCAGCATCAGGCATGAGCTGCACCACCACCCACGGGTGGAAACACTGCCCATATGAACATCCACCTGTTCCCAACTCCAGTTCCACATCCACCACAGGCTAGGCTGGTGCTTAAAATATCCCCCCCCTGCTCCACACCTACACCATCCATGTGGCTGAGTTGGGAGCTGGCAGCAGAGTGGTTGCCCATCACTCCACGTGGGTGAACAGCCCATCAAGGGGTCTCATCAGGAGACAGGACAGCAGTGTGACCTAGGGAAAATCCCCCCAGAATGAAGCTGCAAACAGCATGCTGAGATAAACAAGGGCAGTGTCTGCTTACTTGAGATGCAGTTACATGAACTTGACCTTTCTGTAATAAGTGGTAATTTCAGTGAAAACAACCCTTCAGTTCAGAAGGAAGGGAAAATAAGTCATGGGTCCTGTGGTTGAAGTTTATGATGAGACTCCCAGCCCTAATTTAAAGGTCACCAACCATCCTTTGAAAGGAAGATTGCTTTTTGCTTTTCCCACAGTTCAGAGAATGTCATCAGGGCTCACTGGCCCACACCACCACACAGCTGCCTGCCCAACAAAGAGCTTCAGACCTCCCTCCAGTCCTTAGTCCCTTACCTGGGGTGCCAAGACTACCTGCAATAATGGAAGAATGCTGGGCCAAATAATTGATTTGCATTGCAATTATATTAGATTATTTTATCAGTATATGCACTCTGGTAACAAGACTTATGATGCTATGTGGTCTGTATCAATGCTGGAACTGGACACTCTTGGATTTCCTCACAAAATAGGACATGGATGGAGCTTTCTCTGATTTTGTTTGGTTGAATTGTGGGTTTGTTTTGATTTTTTAAACCATTCCCAGTCTAATTCTAGGAATATCCTGATTTCTAGCCAAACTGCCTACTCTTAGTGGCCACAGTACCAGGAATCCCAGCTGCAGCTGATTATTTGTCTTCATTTCTAGTATTAAAACCATATATGGATGTAAAACCCAATTGCTGCTTTTAAATCCACTGTGTTGAAATTAGCTCAGTTTGCCCCCAGGGGAGGCCAGCAACAAACCTGCAGCCTCAGGATCAGGGTTTTCCAACAATTTATCTCTGTATATCCAAAAAAATCCAAGGAAATATGTCTCTCCAGCTAGACCCTCACCAGGCAAATAATTCCTGAACCCTCTTTCAATCCAGTTATCTGTCTCAGAAGGGGAAGGCAATATTACAGACACAGCCACCAAGAGCAAGGTGACATCTAGACAGATTCTTGTCTCCAAACTTCTGCACAGAAAATGAAATTTACTCAGGTACAGCTCAGTTTCATCTCTTGCTGTTTTTATTCCTTATTTTTTTCTGCTTTAGAACCTGCAGGCATCACTCACAGAGCACATTCTCTGTTCCAGTTCTGGAGAGCTAAGAAGCTACAAGGGCTTCTGAGGAGAAACCTGAGTGACCCAGAGATGAATAGATCACACTGGCCAACTCCCTCCCTGGGCATCCAGGAGGGCACAGCTCCTGCCACCTGGAGCCTGCACATGTCTAAGGGTACAGAATTAGACCATTCCTCATGTCTCCCAGTTCCTTGGGTTGATCTTCAACTGTAAAGCCTTCAGAAAGATGGAAAGGTACTGGAAAATACTCATTTCATAAAATGAAATAGAGAGAACATTATGGTAAAAACTGAGAGCCTGCATCCAAATTAATAGCTTTAAAAGGTAATTAAATTCTAAACAACTGGAATGCTACACAAACTAACTTTTTTTTTTTTAAGATACACATTATTTCTCTTTTTCTCCTTGAATATTCTTTTAGAGGGAACATTTAAAAAGCTTTAAGCATTATGCCTTTGAGATAAATTGCATTTAAAGGTTAGTGCAAAACTAGATATGCTAGTCCTATGCAAGATGGCTTATTAATTGCCCTAGATATCTGCACACTCATAAATTTGTTCATATAATTTGATGAGGGGAATGGATTTACCACCACAGTGAAATACTGCACTAAACACCCATAATTCTGTCTTTATACTGCTGCTCCTCTCCTAAAAGCATTCTGTTTGACTGCATGCCATACTGAATTATTATTCTATAATCATCAAGTGATTTATTTAACTGCTCCAGCACATACAGTTAACATTCATCTATATCCTTATTCTAATTTCACTCTTCTGTTGTCATACCAACAAGGAAAAATTATGGATTTCATTTAAACCAAAGTACAGTTATGGAACAGCAAGATAAGATCAGGGACTTTTTTATTCTCTCGTGACACATCTTTCTCAACAATGGAAATACAAAAAAGGTGAAATACAATCTTTTTGAAAGCATAAATATTATAGAATCATCAGGTTGAAAGCTTTGTAATATATTAAGTAAATATTGCTGGGAAAAAAAAAAAGCAAAAAACAAACATACAAACCAAACCCTGAGCCCATTTTTCTTACTGTCAAATCATTTAATAAAGGCAAGGCTGCAGCCCAAGATGCTGCGTGTGACAAGAACTGGAAGGACTTGTTCCACAATCCATCATGCCTGACCCAACATTCACTGAAGAGAAAACTCACTCCTCCTGACTCAGCCTCCTGGTTTATCCACACACAGGGTAGAGTCTGCCATCAGCCTCAGCCTGGGTGCATTTTTATGGGGTATAGAGATGAGGCTAAGTCACAAATTTTCCAGCAATGATAGGGATTCTGAGGGAAGGGAGGAGAAGGCAGAGCAAGTGCACAGTGTCATCCATCATCTGGGATCTTTAGTCAACAGAACAAGAAGACCTAGAAAAAAACCAAAACAGAGGCATCTAGACTTGCAAGTCTCAGAAGACAACTTGAATCAATACAGCCCTTTGGAGCAAATTAAGTTAGGAATTTAAGCAAGGATGAAAAAACACCATAAAAACACGATTAAATGTTTCTATGCAGGCACCAAGGATGTGTTTACACCCAAAGGATCCATCAGCATCCTGAGGTACACCCCTCAAACCTCAGCTGTGCATAGCTCTCAGTAACTGAGCAGCAGCAAGCCCTGCCCTGGCACTGGACACCCAGAGCCAGTCAGCTGCCCACAATAAGCAGGGATCCCAGATGTAAAGCATCATGACACAGGCACCTGAATGGGCAGGGAAGCACTTGCAGGGAGAGATCTGGCACTAAAGCCACTAGAAGCACAGGCTGGTACAGACACAAAGCTCCTGTGCCCCAACACCACCCTGTGAAGGTCAAAGGAACACCCAAGCACCACCTTTGTGAAAGCCAGCCCAGCAAAGCTACATGGACACTCAGCTTCATCCACCCCTTGCCAGCCACTGCCAAAACATCCAGCTCTGTCCCTGGCAAAAGTGAAGCTACAAAGTCTGCAGCACAGCTTTGCCAGGCACACTGTGGTGCCAACACATCCATTTGAAACACTGCCTTCCATCCCCTCCACCTGCCCATTACAGATGCAGCCCAGAAAAGACCTGAATGCTTTGCAAATGTATTTTCTGTGTCTACAAAAGACTTGCCAGAGGTCACTGATGTCCAATGAACTTTTTCTTTATTCCTATAAGGCAGATGGGGAGCAGAGAAGAAATCTGATGTGCACTTCAAAGGGAAGAAATTCCTTCAGCCTGTGAGGCAGTTCTGTGTCTCAGTAATGAGTTTCTTTTGAAGAAATATTGTTACATGGGACTCTATTAACTGGCATGTGGCTCTACAGCATTCTCTGTTAACACAACCAAAATAACCCTCTCAGGACAGACTCCCTGCAAAACATTAATGCCATTTTAACCAGTGCATGGGAGTCCACCTAGCCTTGGAAGTGGCTCACCCACTGCTGTTAGGCCAAAATACTTCACAGCAGTGAAGATAAATCACTGAAATATGTCCCGAGACTAATTTTCACTGAGATTCGTTGCTATTAATCAGGGAATAATTAGCATGGCAAGATGCAAATTCTTCCTGTTGTTGTAACCTTCTGTTTACATCTGAGGATGTGACAAAATGCTGAGTTCTCTAAGTTCTTGCCTCACAGGAACGTCGGTACTTGGTGAGTGCCTGTGTATTGGCAAAGAGATTGATGGCTCCTATTACCTAATCAATGCTGCAACAGCAGTGCAGGGGGCTGAAAGGCAGGGCCCCTGAGAGCCAAGAACAATAGCTCAACCACCACTTAACTCCCTTCAGCTGTTCCTGCAGCACTCTTCTTATCTGGACAAGAAAGGAAACAAAAGTTCATCTCTTTCTGCAAAGCACCGGGAGATGTTTTGATAAACTCTGTTATTCAAACACAGCATTTCCCAAGGTCAGTCCTCTCCGTGCAGCCACAGCAGATTTCAACTGATCTTCAGCTTCTCTTGCTCGGGATTTACAAACACGATGTGTCATTCCAGCATCCCCTCACTTCGGGAAGGTTTAGGCAGCTCATTAGCACACAGCAGGAGCCGGTCTGAGCAGGCAGGAGCCGGCCCCGGGCTCAGGAATGACCCTCAGAAGTCCTGCTTCCAAACTGAGCCAGGGCCAGCCCAATCCCAGAGCCTGCCCCCTCCCTCCAGCTCCAGCTCCCAGCTCCTCAAGGGCTTTAATGCACTTTGCAGGCTGTGAACCATCAATGAATTGAGCTGGAAACAGACCAACTTGGTTCAAAGCTAAGCAATCAGCAGAGAATAGCAATGTATTTGTTGCTGTAGGACAGTAGCAGCCACCTAGTGCAGGGAGAGGAACCTTGGGTGAGGTCAGATATTTCAGATATTTCTCACAGTCAGATATTTCTCCACAGTACTGAATCTCCAAAGGGACTGCAGACTGCTTTGAGAATGCTTCCCAAAGAGGAAAAACAGGAGTTTGAATCCTCATCTTCAAATGGCAGACTACTGTGCAGGGAGCAAGGGGTAAGCAGGGGAGCTGTGTTCATCACCTGTGTGGTAGGCACCTCATACTGACAATAATAATAACATTGTAATAAAAATTATCTCTATACCTGGCCTTTCCACTTAAGAGCAAACATTGGTATGCAGTAGATTGCTTATGTTTATATATCCTAGACATCCTGGCTAAATACACTGCAAAAATATTAATATTCTACCAGTTTACCACTGAAAACAATAAACTGCAGGTGTCACAAGAAATCCAGGTTCCTTTCTGCATTATCAACACTTGAAAATGTGGTTGTTTTGCCATGAGCAGACCCTGAGAGGACGTGTGTGTTTTACCTTCTCTGCTCAGCCAAGACCACGTGGGGCTCCAACCCACCACCTTAGTGTCTAGACACTAGTCTTTGAACTTGACAAGCCTTGGAATATTGTCACTCTACTCCACTTAATGGGGTATTGATTTTTTATACTTCACTCTCAGCAAATCAATATTCTAATAGATGCACAATAGACTGGGGGAAGGATGGAGAGCACATGCCCACCAACCTGATGGAGATGATTATCCAGAAATGAAGGTCAAATCAAAGGAAAACTGAAACCTGCCATGAGAGGAGCAGCAGCACAAAGAGTCTGTGAGCAAGGGAACTTAGAAAAAAAAATAAAAGATCAGGTCTCTAGCTAGAGGAAGACAAGGCTAAGGCAGGTAACACACTCTGAACCTGGGGATAGACTGTCTGCACCCCGTGCCATGATTGAAGCAGCACCTGAGGGCTGGCACAGGAACATCTCCAGAGCATCACACAGCAGATGTGCCTCCTTTTGAAGTCAAGCAGCAAGTTGAAATAGCTGAGAACTACCTGAATAGCCTACTCAGAACAAAGCCAGGCAGAAAGCATGTGCCTGTAAAATAAAATACTTAAAAGGAATACCTGATTATTCCAGAAATCAGTTCTGCAGGATCCTAGGAAGGCAAAGGGAGCCTTTTGGCAAAGGACCCGATTCTTCTGATCACATCTTTCTGGGGCAGGCAGCAAACAATTTTATTATGCTATGGAATTTAAAGTGGTTGTTTTGCACAGCCTATTGACTTGCTGGGGTAACTTCAAGGCCAGCTCCAGGCACAACACACTCCAGCAGCCCAAACAGAGGACCAGAGAAAGAATATTCCTGGGGCAGAGTGTCCCTTCAGTGGGCAATCCCACTGAAAGCCAAGCTGCAAATAAACTGCATGTGCACACTCCTTGCAGAGGGCAAACCTCACACCAGGACACACAAGGAGGGGCACAGAGAGCCAGGGAATCATTAATGCTCTGTGCTTAGCAGGGGGAGGTGGTCACACAAGCTTGGGGCAGATGCAGGCACTCCAGCTCAAAAGATAAATAGGAAATCTGGAGGTGATCCAGCAAAGGGCTAGCAGGATGGTCAGGAGACTAAGCTTATGACCACTAAGAAATGTTTGAAGGACATTATGGTGCCACCAGCAAGGAGGACACTCAAGGAATGCTGTGGAGAGTCATGATGAAGAGTCAAACTCCTCTCAGTAGTCATAAAAAAATTATTAATAAGGAGATAGCATTGTTTCTACAGGGGGAAAAGCCAACACCTAAATGCACACCATGCAAAGTGATTCCCAAATAGGCTTATTCTAGAGTGTGTTGGAAAAGAAATTCAGAGGTGCAGCAGGTACCTGAGTTCAGTATCACAGAGTTCACACACAGGTCACTTTCAGCTCCACTTGTAGATTTCTTTCAGCACCAAAGTAACAGACTAAAATGAGCTCTCCTCAATTTTTCACCCAACCTGGACATGTGGACAGTTGAAGCCAGGCACAATTCATCCCAACAGAAGAGCTGAGTGGGAGAAGGAGGAGAAAGACACCAGAATTTCTATGACCTTTTGCTGATTTCCAAACCCCCATCTCTCCCCCCTTGCATGTTTCTTTTCCTCAGCCTAATGACTCCTTACTTCTGTCATTTCAAAATGGAAAAGAATTCCATCTGGCACTGAGGATTAGCAGCCAAATTATGTGTGCCTCGACCTAAAGGTCAGTTGGTAATAACAGAAATCCCTGAACTGCAAACCCAGTGCATTTTAACATCTGCAATCACTCCACATTTCAGGGTCTAGCTCATAAAACTGACCTCCTGCCTTCCCACAACGAGTGCTCCCAGTTTGAGAGCATCAATCCCAGGAAGGCAGAGCTCAGGGGCATCCAGGGGAGCACCCCTACTGCTGCATGGGAGGACAGACCAAGAGAGGCTGTGCACAGAGACAAACCAAGAGAGACAGCTGGGAAGCACTGATGCTACAGGTCCATTTCCTTTACAGCCCCAGACTGATCCAAGGTTTAAACTGATCAACATGTCACCAAAATGATGCCAACCAGGTACTGAGAAGCACTGACCTCCAGAAGCTCTTCCATAGCTGCATCCCTCACCTTCCTGTTAATTCTGCCATCCCCATTCACTGTCCAACCCCCAAGCACAACTCCCCCAGCCAGTCTCACCTGTATCTCCCCTGGTGGTGCTCAGCAACTCTTGGCAGGCAGGAGGAGGGGGACACAGCACCTGGAGACTCCATCTGCTGCACCTTGAAGGGAGAGGGATGAGAAAAGGCACCTCAGTAAGCACCACAGGGAAACAGTCACAAGTAGCACCTTGTTAGAGGGGCACTGAGAAGGCTCCAGGGATTTGTCTCTTGTGAGGAGCTCATTTCTAGATGAAATAACTGATTTCACAAGGCAAACACAGCGTTCATGCAAAGTGAAAAAGGAGCTTTGAGGGCATTAAGAGCTTCCTCAACCTTAACCCCCCAAATAACCAACCCAAGGGGCAAACACAAAAGCTGATGGAACCACCAGGAGCCAGAGAACACAAATATGGCTCTTTTTTTTCCTAGCCACAGCTGTTTGTTGTTCCCAAAGATCAAGGGAATCATCACACTGTACAGAAGCTGGTTTATCATCAGTGCATTAGAACATCACACGCAGCACTAGAAACACCTCCCAGACCAAGACAACACTTGGTCCCATGGGTCAGGATCTCCCTTTGCCCAGAAACTAACTTGAGTGAGTTCCCTCCAAGCATCTCAGGGGTAGATTAGGACCATGCGCTGCTTTTCTCTGTGTGCCAAAGCAGCCAAAGCTTTTCCAGCCCCAGGAGGCAGCCCAGGGACTGCTGGAGAATTGCTAAGCCTTGTGGGATCTGAATATACCACTTCTCCCACCCATATTAGAAAGCAAATTAAATAATCTGCAAAAGATTAATTAAAATAGACACTGTCTAGAATGAGAATTAATAACACCACTAGAATTAAAAAGAAAACAAACAACAAAAAAAAGCACAAAACACACAGAGAAAAAATAAAGACCAACAAAAAATAAATAAATCACACAACAAGCAAAAAAACCCAATACAACGTTTAATACCTTCCAAACAAGCACGGCTTCACAGCCACACGAAGAACTAAAGTAACTCCACACGTCTGCCAGCCCTTTCACACTCCTCTAAACAACCAGAAGGGCAGCCCGGCCAACCCAGGGCGGCATCCGCGTCTCTCGGCGGCATCTCCCGGCCAAAAGCAGCCTCTCTCCGGGAGTGCAGAGCGGCTCGGAGCTCCCCTGCGGCCCGGCCGCGCCCCGGCACCGCGGCGGCCTCGCTGAGAGTGGCCACCGGCCAAGATGGCGCCTCCCGCCGGCGGCAGATGACCGGCTCTTCCCGCCTTCGGCGCGTGCGCGCTGCGTCAGCGCCTCCGTCCAATCAGCGAGCGCCTCCCGCCGGGGGCAGCCAATCACGGCAGGGTTCGGGGGCGGGGCCGGAGCGATGGCGGCCGGGCCGGACCTGAGCGGGGGGTTGGAGCCGCTGCCTGTGTTGCTGTGGCCGCCCGGGGAGGTCCCGCCGCCCTTTCAGGTAGGGGAGGGGGTCGGGGTGAGGTGGGGACACCGCAGGGAGGTGGAGGAGGAACAGGAGGGGAGGGAGAAACGGCCAGCCGGACCCCTCAGCCAACCCATCCCGGAGCCCGCCAAGGCGGGGCCGCGTCCTCTGCCCTCTGAGGGGCTCCTTCCACCTCCGTGCCGGGCCCCGCTGGCCTCAGGGGCTCTTTGGTCACCGTGCACTTAAACAACAAAAAATAGAATCTAAACAGAGAGGACAATAAACTCTGAACTCTTTTTTCACACTTTCTAGGCATAACGCAGCTTCTGACGCTTTCTGTATGGGCTGGGGGGTTGCTCCAGGGATGGAACCTTTAGAAAACAGAATAAAGGACTTGTAGTAACCCTGAGGGGGAAAAAATAAAGACTAATAATCTGAATAGACCCTGTTGTTCCTAAATTGCAGCGTGTGCTGGTATTGAACAGATAAGGGAGATTACACTTGGCTTTGCGTAAAGCCAGACGACTCCAAAACCTGATGTTATAGATAGAAAAAAACCAACATTTCCGACTGAAGTGGCATGTTTCACAACACCCAGAAGCTACTGTGAAAGGCAGGGTTTAGTTAAGAGCACAAGCTGCAGCTTTCTAAATAGAGGAGACAGTAAAAATACCCACGTAGCTGCCTGGCTGCTTTTGGGTTTAGATTGTCACACTTGGCCACGTCTCTGGCAGCTTTTCCTGTGCTGCAGCCCGTGGTTCTGTGAAGTTCACCTGCTAGGGGGCATGAGTGTGACTTGCAGAGCCTGGTTTTTCAGGTGGGGTTGTGTAAAGGGATATTCAGTGCACTGGTTGGAAGAGAGAAGGCTGAAAGTATTGTCATTTTTAACAAAAATGGGCATTTCAAATGGAGTGAGCAGCCTCAGAAGGAGCTTATCGAGTGTTTTGAAGGGTGGAGGGGTATTTTAAAGCTACTTTGCTATTTCTATAAATAAAAATAATATTTCATAAACTGGATCCAATTAGCTTTTTTTTTTTTTATGCTAAGACTTTTTTTTTTCTCTGTCCACTGGACTGTTTTGAGGATTCAACCTGATTCTTTTTCACTCTCTATGGAGTCTCTGATTTGCATTCCTTAGGATGTTTTAGGAAAGTTAGACTTGGAGTTAGAAGCATCCAGGACAGTGCAAGGTTCTGATGGCAGTTCAGAGATCAACTATTGCCAGACAATTTTAACAATCCAGTAGCCTCTGTGGAAGGAACCCTTGGGGATCTGATGGATGGTCACAGATCTCTGCAGGGTGGGTGTGCAGGGAAAGGGGTCAGGATCTGCTCAGATATTCCCTGTGAGGGTGGCAGAGCCTGGCCCAGGCTGTCCAGAGAGGCTGTGGAGTCTCCTCTGGAGACTTTCCAGCGCCCCCTGGCTCTGTTGCTGTGTGTCCTGCCCTGGGTGCCCCTGCTCTGCCAGGGGGTTGGACTCAGATCCCCAGAGCTCCCCTCCCCCCCCATTCCAGGATGGCAGCAGGGATGTGACTGTGTGTGTCTTTGCAGTACAGCCCAGGCAGCGTGGCAGGAGCCGACGGGCACGCTGACCCCACGGAGATCACCTTCCCTGGCTGCTCCTGCCTCTCCAGCTCCTGCGTGGCCCCGGGGTGCCCGTGCCTGTGCCGAGGTGCCAGCTCCAGCACCCTGCAGCTGGGGGCTGCCCTGGGGCCAGTGTTTGAGTGCAACGCCCTGTGCAGCTGCGGGGACTCCTGCCACAACAGGCTGGTGCAGAGGGGGCTGCAGCTCCCCCTCCAGGTGTTCCAGACAGAGAAGAAGGGCTGGGGGCTGCGAGCTCTGGAGCCCGTAGCTAAGGGAACCTTTGTCTGTGAGTATGCTGGGGAGGTTTTAGGCTACCAGGAGGCCCGGAGGAGAATCCAGGCCCAGACAGCAAAGGATTCCAACTATATCCTAGTGGTGAGGGAGCACCTGCACAGTGGTGAGGTACTGGAGACCATCGTGGACCCTACACACGTTGGAAACGTTGGCAGGTTCCTCAACCACTCCTGTGAGCCCAACCTGGTCATGGTGCCCGTCCGAGTGGACTCCATGGTGCCCAGACTGGCCCTCTTTGCAGCCACTGATATTGCTGCTGGAGAGGAACTTTGCTATGACTATTCTGGAAGATTCCATAATTCACCAGTCGCCAACCAAGAACAGAAACCTTCAGAGGAAGAGACTGGAGTGAGGAAACCTTGCTACTGTGGTTCCCCCAAGTGTGCTTCCTTCTTACCTTGGGACAGCTCCCTCTTTCCCACACTAGATGCTGGCTCAGGAAGCCCTCCCTAGCTTCTCAGACCCTGAGGCAACCTTAAATCTCATTTTTCCCTCATGTGGTTTTGAGTCACAGCTAAAAGACAAGATTCTGAGACTAATCTCATGCAACACCTCAAAGACTGTTGAAGGTGGGTTTCCAAGCCCCCCATGGAGCTGTGGTGCTGAGGGACACGGGTCAGTGGTGCCCTGGCAGTGCTGGGTTAAGGATTAGCTGTGATCTTAACTTTTCCAACCAAGATATCCTACTATTCATAGAAAGCACCTCTCTTTGTACCCTTCATTAACAAGTGAAGCTTAATATGGGTGCAGAGAGAAGATGAGAGTCACAAATGTCACTGAAAATGACACAAGTGACAGAGCAAGGACTGCTGATGTGAAGGAGGGTATTTGGCTTCTGAAATCCTGCTGAAATAAATTATTATTTTAAATTATTTGGGTGGTGTTTTTTGTTGTTTCAATTACTGGTGTAAAAACCTTGCCCAGGAGGATCTCTGTCCTTCCTGCCCTTTTTCCATCTCCAGTGCCACCCAGCTGCATGCCAAACCCTGGCTTGCAGGGGCCAGCTGTCTCCTTACCCTCTCAGCTCTGTGTGAGGAGCACAGCTCTGCAGGCTCCTGAGTAGTTTTAAATCCCACCCATCCCAAGGCTCCCCCCCAGGGGGGATCAGCTATTCTGCAGGCCACTAACCTTTCTTTTTAATCAATAAATGCCAAGTTGAACAATGCACAGGATAGTGACAAGGGAGATTGTGCTGGCATTTGCTATACACACAGTTCATAACACTCCTCTTCCCCTGGAGCACCCAGCCTGGTGTTCCTGCTCCTCTGCCCCAGGCTAGCAAGGGGACAGCAGTGTGTTGGCTGCTCTTGGAAACACCTACTTGGCAGGAGTTGTAAGGAGTTGGGGAAGTGGAGGTGGAAAACAAACCAGACAAGACCCCAGAGAACACTGGGAGTATCTAGTCCTTGCAGAACCCAGCCAATCTTTTATAGTTTTCCTTCTTGCTGCAGGGAAAGATAGAAATAAACAATCTTCCCCTGGTTCTTGCACTAAATTAGATGGTTTTAATGCATAGATTTTGATGAAAATCTTTACCACGGCTTGTCTCATGCCAAGTCACACTGGTATATTCTGGGGTTGGGTTTTTTTCTCCCTGCTGGAGGCTGGTGCTGGGTGAAGGGCTCCCCAGAGACACTCTCCAGTATCTCCTGTTCAACATGAGCAGGGTGCCATTTCAGAACTGCTCTTACAAGGCCTCACAGTTCCACCTGCCCTCTTTTCACTGACTTGTCCTTCAGTGAAATCATTTTTCAGTTCCCACTGAGGCCATTTTGGCAGTTCCCATGTCCCCAGATCAAGTCTACACCTCAGCCAAGAAAGCCAAAGGAAGGTACCAGTGTTTTTCCATCAGTGACTGCAGCATAAATACACATTGGACATTTTATTCCAGCATTTCCCAGCAGCAGCACCCTGAGGATTGTCACCCTGCAGGTGCAGAAGGCACTTTCTGAAGAGGAGCACGTGTCCCACCAGAAAAAATCACATTTCAAACCCAATTTCCACTGCCCAGGAATGAAACAGAAGGCTGAGCTGCCCCTGCAGACAACTGTGCCTGCCACTCCTCACCTCCCTCAACTCTGCAGTTGCTTTTGAAGCTGCTCAGCATTTCCTACCTGCTCCAGCTTTCTGGTGAGGCTGGCTGGAAGTTTCTAGAAATCCTTGTTTATTAGAGTTGTAGAAATTCAAACTGTACATAAATAATTCTACTGAATAAAGGTATTTCCTTTAAAAACACAGTCACACAATCAATGTCTGGGTTGAAGGGAGCTCCAGAGCTCCCCCAGCCCAACCCCTGCTGAGAGCAGGGACATCTCAACTAGAGCAGAGTGCTCAGAGCCTCCTCAACCCCACCTGGGATGTCAAGGGATGGGCCTCAACCACCTCCCTGGGCACCCTGTGCCAGTGGCCAGTGGGAAAGAATTTCTTCCTTAGTTCTCAATCCACTAAATTCTCATTTCAACCATTGCCCCTTGTCCTGTCACTCCAGGCTTTGGAGCAGCTCCCTGCAGGCACTGGCAGGTGCTCTGAGGTCTCCCCAGAGCCTTCTCCAGGCTCAAATAGAGTCAGTGTGTTTCTCTTCTCCTTCTGCCAATTAACCCCAGAGCACCCTCACTAATGAACCCCAGAGCACCCTCCCTAAACCCAGCAGCACCAGCAGTGGCCATCTGGCCAGGGCGAAGCCCAGGGCAGGCCCCCCAAGACGAACACAGCAAGTTCCTCAGCCAAGCAGCCCAGGCAGTGGAAGCAGTGGGTGTCTGTGCCCCCAGCAGGTGCCACCCTGCGGCTGTCCATCCATCCCTGCAGCTGTGGGGGTGCCAGCCCCCCCGGGTCAGGCATCTCTGGCACAGCGGAAGCCCAGGTTGGAGGCGGAGCTGTCGGGGGTGTTCTGGCTGCGGGCAGCACAGCGGTACCGGTAGCAGTAGGACTGGGGAGACACAATCAGACAATCAGGGGGTGGCAGGGGCTGGAAGGACCTCGAGAGATCAGCGAGGCCAACCCCCTGCCACAGCAGGGGCACCTGGAGCAGATCACACAGCAACAGATGCAGGGAAGTCTTGAATATCTCCAGAGATGGAGACTCCACAACCTCCCTAGGCAGCCCCTGCCAGGCTCTGCCACCCTCACTGGGAACAAGTTTTTCCTTCTGTTTCCCCTAAACCTCAAAAAGGGAGCTTAGATTCAAAATCTAAGGCACTGGCAGAATGATTCAGCTGCATTTCACATATTCTTGATAGACAACTTTGAACTTTCCTCTCCCAGCCACACAGCAGCTGCCTCTCAAAGAAATCAAATGGCACTCTCTCAGATTAAATCCATGGTGGTGTTTGTCTTGTGCCTGTAGGATCTGGAATGTCTGTGACAGACCAGTTTAGATCAAAACCATCATCTTAAGAGACCCAGAAAAGCACAGCTGAAAAAGCTGAACTATATGGGAAATAAAAGTAGCTGCTGAGTGTACATGGAAAAAAAAGAGGTGCAAAGTTGCTCCTTTGTCAGCTCTGAGAAGCAGAAGAGCAGTAGAAGAGAGAAATTAGTCTGAGGCCGTTGTTGGGCACCTTATAAAGAGCCCTTGTGCTAATATATTCAGTGGGGTTTTTTGTCTTGCTCCACAGCCTAGTTTAATCACCTACAAAAGCCACTAGGACAGCCTGAAATCTTCACAAGCCTTGGAATTGGGTCACACCATCCATGGCTGAAGAAGAGCCTATTCCACTGTTAATTTAATCAAAACTGCTAATTAACATCTGACATTGATCTCACCTAAGGAGGAAAGCAGTGGAGAAAATGGGATCTCACTGAAGCAAATGTAATCTCCTCCTCAGAGTGGTTTGGCAGCTGCAAGCTTTGAGAGGGAGAAAGGACAGGGTGGATTTAGTGGGGAAAAAAAGCCAGACACTGAGCATTTTTCCCACTGAGGATTTTTCCCAGTGCTGTGTGAAGAGCTGAAACTATGATTTGTGTCCTGAATGGCCTCTGCTCTGTGAACCCAGAAGGAATTCTTAGGAATATTAGATATCGCTCCTTCCTAAACTGCATGAAACCCTCCAAGAAGCACCCAGGCTGCCCAGACACTCTGTCAGAAGGTGATTTCATTGCCAAGCCCAGAGGAAGGAGCTGAAAACACCCCAGGCCTTTGCCCATTACCTTATGGCACATGTAGGATCCTCCCTTCTTCACCCTGTCTGTCCCCGAGGAGGGGCCTTTCTGTGGAGGAGAGGACATGGGTGAGTACTCAGGAAACAACAACTACAGGCTGAAGGGAAAAAACACTGTAAAAATAGAGCTGGGGATAAGGAGCAGCCACCAATATCCAGAATAAACTCATTTCAGCTGTGTTTGAACCAGAAAGCTCCAGCTCATCCTGTTGTGAAAGACCTGCAGACAGGTGAGGGAACTGCACTGGGCAGGAGCACTGGGCTTGCTGGCTGCACAGCACCTGGGAAGACACTGGAAAAGCAGCCTGGCGACTGCCAGAGAGGAATCATCCTGCAAAACACACCAGCTCCTGGGGCTTCTGCCCTTCCTGAGCCCTCCAGAGCTCAGGAATTCACTTGGAGACTGCCAAACTTCATTTTTCTGCTCCCAACACCAGATAAAACTGGATTTCTACACTGCTGGCAGGAAGGAGCCCCAAGAACACAAGTCCTACCAGGAAAAGAAACTTTTTCCTGAGCTCAGGCAAGGCTGGGAGTTGGCACTGCCACTGAGAATCTTCTCAGAGCTGCAAGACACCTGATTAGCATCTGTTTCTCTCTGGACACATTACCTTGTCTTGCCACAAAAACCTTCTTATCTACAAGAAGGAATTGTTGAGGTAACTCAGGACACAACCTCTGCTGGTTGGCAGGGTGTATAAAGCCAGTGTGGAGACAAAACCTTAGTAGAGTTTGAGTTACTTGAGATTCCTCCTATCAAAAGCTGCAACAGCTTCATGTTTGCTACCAAATTTCACACACTGGGCAGAAACCAGCCAAAGAACCAAGCAAACCAGAGCTGCTGCTGCTGCTTTTCACACCCCACACACACTCCAAAGCACAGCCAGGGGCAGTGCCCAGTGCCAGGATGCTCCTCCCTGGGCCAGCCTCACTCCTTCTCCAGTCTCCACAAAGCTGGCACTGAGCTCCCCTCCAAGATAAGCCCCTAAGGAGCACAATCACCTCAAACAGCCTGTTAATCTCATTTGAAAGGGAAGCCAGCATAAAACCACCCTAAAAAGAAAAAAAAAGCTCCAGGAGAACAAGGCAAACCTGAAAACAATGGAGCTGTTGAGCAGGATTTCCCACTCCAGGCTGATGCTGAGTCTCTGCTGGGAGCTCCAGACTTCCAAAAAGAAAATGTGAATTTAGGTTGAGCAGGTTGATTGTCTTGCACAAGCCTGTTGTGCAGTGCAGCAGTTACACAGGGGCAACACTGCAGCAGCACTGGAGACAAAGGGGAACTGCAAAAGCTCTTATTTTTATATATTTTTAAAAGCTCTTATTTTTTTTTTATGTTATTTTTACATGAGATCTGCAAATCAATCGTGAAAAAGCAGAATAAAGAACCTGTGTGCAAACTCCATTCCTTGGAGCCAGTCCACAGTGCATCCCCAAAATCTCTGCAGTACCAGAGAGCTGCTTGGAAAGTTCAGATGTTGAAGCAAAGCTGTTAAACTTTCAGCAAGCTCTGACCCTCTGGAAGAATTCTGAGGCTCTCAGGCAGCAAGAACACATCCTATATATAGGTTACACTGCCTGGGACTCTGGAGAGGCTGCAGAGATGGGCTCTGATAGATCTGCTGCTAATCACTTCTCATGTCTCAGAAGATACTGCAGCCTGGCTATTTTGGGACATCTTTTCACATGATGATATTCACTTTCCTTACCCATTTCAGCAGAAAAACCCTTTGGAATTCACTTTCAAGTGCTCTGCCTCAGACACTAGATTCTGACAATTTCCAACTGAAAAAAAACCCACCCTAAAATGATCATTAGCACCTAATTTTTACCAACTTTCTGACTGGCATGGGTCAGGAGATCTCCAGCTGCTCATCAACTCCAGCTTTATTACATGTTGAGTTTTAAATGAGCTAGTGGAAGGCAGAAAGATAACTCACAATGGCTTGCTCTCTACCTGGAGAGGAAAAAGAAATAGCAGCTCAGCTTGGAGCAAGATAAACTAACAAAAACACCCCAAACTTCCTTCTCATCTTTTCCTAAAGTAACTCCACTGCTTTGGCAGATTCCTGCTCCATGGCAGAAGATGCCAACAAGAACATGGAGAAATGCAATGGGACTGCAGAACACACCCAGCCCAGCCCAGAGGACAGCAGCTTGTCAGCCAGCAGCCAGAGGGGATTCTGGACACCCCATGCTGCCAGGAAAACACTTACAGGGTTGTGAGCTTCATCTGTTGAGTGGTGAACAGCCCACCAGTCAGATGTCCACTCCCAGGCATTCCCTACCATGTTGTACAAGCCATAGCCATTGGGGGGAAATGCAGTGACCTGTGAGGAGCAGAACAGCAGGGTCACCTCCTGCACATGCAGATTCATAGATATTCATAGATATTAAGGGTTGGAGGGGACTTAGAAGGTCATCTAGTCCATAGATTGCTCTGCTGAGGAAGCTGCTGCAACTACTGCATGCTTTTTGTGCCTTGGGAACAGCTACACACACAAAAAAGAGAGTTAAAAAAGAAAGAAATGAATACAAATGCAATGCCAGGAGTGCAGGCAGAAAGTATTTGATTGGGAAGAGGGAAAAGAGGTCAGGCTGAGAGGACTGAAAGTTAATCTTGACTGTTCAATCAGCTTAGAACAAGTGTCCCCTGGGGACACTCAGTCCTGCAGTGAAAGATACTGGGGCTGGAAAACTGGAGGTGAAAAGAGACACCAGCCATGGGGTGTCAAGCTGAGCACAGCCCTCAGCCTGAGGAAGCCCAAGCTCATTTCCACTTGATGAAG
>VYZU01073903.1:0-27291 GCA_013401355.1 Ceyx cyanopectus | reverse complement strand
CCTTGGATGATTTCTTCTTCCCTTCTACCACAGAGACCTGTGCATTAGGACAGAGCAGCATAAGAGAGTAGAAAGCTCATGGAGTGGGTTTGATGCCCACAAAACATCACTCCAATGCACAGACATTAAAGTCTGGTTGGTACCTGTACCATGCATGGTGCTCCCTTTGGCTCCTTCTTCACAGCCTTTCTCTTCTGTGCTTTTAGCACCTCTTGCTCATTCCCTGACTCACTCTTTCGCTTCCTGAGGACAAGAACAAACTCATCCCACCAAGGCCAAGAAGGTAATGCCCACAGCAGGCCCCTTTGTTTTGGAAATAAGCCATGGCATGATGCCACGCTGCCTAGCCCTTATGTCCAGCAGCACCCAAAAAGGATTCCCCAAAAGGAAATATAGAAGAATTTCCTTGCTGATGTCAGGGTTGAGAGGCACACCAGAGCCAGTTGCAGCAAGCATAGTAACATGATGCTGGAGGCTCCCAAAAGCCTCTGCCATCCCCCATAATGCCAACCTGCTGCTGTTCTTTGCCTTCCTGGCCTCTGAGACCCCCATGGTCCATCACCACCAGCTCTTTGAGATGCGACACAGGATTAAGACTGCATTCCCAAGAATGGCCCCTGGAATGAAATGGAGACAGCACATGGCCAGCTTTGCTCTCAGGAGAAACTCCCAACAGATGCTCACTCCCCAGCTTGACCCTGAAGTTCAGGCAATCACAGGGTTAAGCTCAGCTTCAACAAGAAGCCAAATAAAGCATCAAATAGAAAAAGACTTAAGCTCAATTTGAGATAGTAAAAATAAAAACACTGCTAAAATAACAGAAAAGCACCCCTCATCCCCACAAAAAAATCCCAAAGTCTAGGAGTTCACAGGTCAGATAGTTGGGGGTTGTGTGCTGGGCTGGATTATAATTCTCAGAGCAGCTCAGGGTAAGCAGCAAGTGTTCAGATCCTAATTACCTCCAGAATGCCATGACCTTAAAAAACAATAAAACACAGCAAAGAAACAAGAGCAGAACTGAGACACTGACTACATACATACACACACACACACACACACACACACACACACCCAAGAAAACAGCTGAGTCACCATCACTCAGCTATGTCCCCTTCATGGGTGGAGCAGACAGGACCCTTAAATCACTGCTCTCCCTGGAAACTCGAGGTCTCAGGTGATGCAAGGAATAAAGACCAAATTCAACCAACACCAAGGTGGTTCCCCATCCACAAAGGGCCTTCATCACTAAGGGGAAAAAAAAGGTGACTTCTCAGAGAGTGAGGTCAAGCTACAAAGCATCCCAAACCATCCTGGAATCTTTTCAAGGAGTAGAAAACTTGTTGAAAACTCCCAGATGTTACCAGCCTTTACCAAGATGCAAGTACTTGCAACTACTGGTAGGAACAACACTCACTCAACACAGGAGAACATGCTCCCTCAAAGCCACCCAGACTAAAAAAAAAAAACCCTCACCTCTCACCCAACCACCTCCCTGAAGGTGATGCTGCTCTGCATGCAAATTATTTATAGACTCACCGCCCTCAGCCTTGATTGGAGGCTCCCAACCCAAGATGCACCCTGGGAAATGAAGTTTTAGGCCAAAAGCTAAATTTGAGAAGAGCACCCAGCCACAATTCTCCTTGGCAAGAAGACCTGCTATGTGAAAATGCTTTGCATGACCCAGGTGGAGGGTGGGGCCAAACACCTTGCTTTAAAAACATCTTAGGAAAAAAATCCCCCTTTCAAGAGGAACACACACACAGACCCCCCCCAATTAGAAAATTAAATTAGCCCCAAAATCCAGCTTTTCTCAACTGTCTCTTACCCATCAGAGCACCATAGTTAGATACAGAGAGGTCTTGGAGTCCAGACATTGAGTGCTAAGACCAGATCTTGCAAGATGCTGCTTCATGTAGCTCACAAACAACCCCCACCACTCATTCAAATAACTTATCATCAGCCCTATTGATGAAGATGAGTCTATTGCTTTCACCTGCCCCCATTGCCATGAAGTACCTCATTGCAGCTGAGACTCCAAGAGGTCTCTACCTGGTGTAAGCAATTGCTGCTGGGAAAAGGCTAGTGCAAAAGGGCTGTGGAAGCTTTATACAGCATAAAGAAACAGCCCAGGAGAGATATAAACCTGTTGAAGCAAGTCTAGGAGGACACAAAAACAATGGAAAGGCTGGAAACCCTCTTCTGTGAGTCCAGGCCGAGAGAGTTGGGGGTGTTCAGCCTGGAGAAAGCTTCCTGTACCTAAGGGGTCTCTCAGAAAGATGGGGACAGACTTTTTAGCAGGGTCTGTTGTGACAGGACAAAAGGTGATGGCTTTAAATTCAAAGAGGGGACATTTAGACAAGATAAAAGAAAAAAAAAATACAGTGAGGGTTGTGAGACCCTGGTTCAGATTGCCCGGGGAGGTGATTGATGGCCCATCCCTGGAACCGTTCCAGAGCAGGTTAGGCGGGGCTCTGAGCAACCTGCTCTAGTCTCAGATGTCCCTGCTTAGTGCAGGGTGGTTGACCTTGAAAAGTCCATTCCCTCCCAAACCTTTCTATGACTCTACAAAGTGGGAGCTTTCCCAAAAATGCCAGCTCTGGGGGACAAAAAAGGGGCATTGCCTCACGCCAGGATCCCCAGCCACGGCGAGTAGCGGTGCCACACGTTACCCTGGGAAGATGCCACTCGGTTTGCGGCCAGGAGCGGAAACCCCCGGAGGCAGGGCTGGCTCTGGGAAAGCCTCTTTGATCCCCGTTTTGCTAGCTGGGCCAAAGGCATCCAAGCCACCTTTCTTGCTGGATGAGTAAAAGTTGTCAAGGGATGGGAGCCGGCCCCGGGGCAGAGAGCAAGAGAGGACGACGTCGTGCTGGAGCTTGTTTGCTCTCGGCCGCCTTCTGCCAAGCCAGGGACCGGCATATATTTGTTTTTCTTCCATTTTCACTCTGAGTCTTGTATAGATTTATTCAGCCCTGATGCATGGTAAAGATTTCTCCTGATCTTCCCTTATCAGTTAGGATGTCAGTGATGGGAAATGATGGGGTTTGCAGAGTGGATGAGCTGGAAGCCTGTCCTGACCTAAGCCAGATCCATACTGCCCAAGCACAACCTGGGCTAAACCTCCTAATAATTGAGTTTTATGTATTTTTATGAATTTTACTTTTGCAGATGGTCTTAGCAATAGGGGAGGCTGGACCACAATGGCTCCACTCAGGACTCTGCACTGGGGTAACATGGACCACAAAGCTGGTCCTGTTCATTCCTAGGGAAAACCAAATGGGGGCCCTGCATGGTTTGGTGGTACTGTGGATTAAACAGGAATTTTTATTTGTAGTCCAGCTGCTCCTTTCAGATTGGTAAATCCAGAAGGGAGAGAAAAATCCTTCCTATTATCCCTTAATCCTTGAAGAACCGACAAGGAAAAAAATGGGTTGGGAAAACTGAAAATGGTTTAATATATTCCAGCAATTATAAAATAAATTCATGTGATATAAAAGGTGTAATAGATGCTGAGTTAATGTTTGGGGCTTTTTTTCTCCCTCAGACTTCTTATTCACAAGTACAAACCCATTAGCATCATTACAGAAACATAGCCAGGCCACTGTAAAGTCCAAGGGACTTTCTTGTCATGACACATGCCACTGACAAACCTGCGCAGCACCCCTGTGCCAGGGTCCTGTGCGTACCTTGGGAACTGGATTTTTCCAAACACTTTTCCTTAACATTTTGCTGGATTTAATACTGTTTCACAGTCTGGTCCTTACTTTATCATTGTGATTGAGAGTAAAAAACCTTACGTGGTTCTACAATATGACTCAGAGCATGGAAAAATGGGGTGGGATTTGATGATATCTGTCTGGAAAAGTTAAGAAATTTGATTTAATTTAACTTTATTTTTCTGTCACATTTATTTATTTATTTATTCACTTATTTATAATTTTGCACAGGAATAGTGTCCAATGGCTACGTGAGAGCAGTCCCAGGTGTTGAAGAATTGTTCCAGCAGTTCTGTGAGGTGCACTGGCACCATCCAGATGTTTGGGTTTTTTTTGGAGGGGAGATGATATGGCCCAGAGGTCATACAGAAGGGAGTGCCTGGACCCCAGCACTGGTATAGAAGGCAGCTGCCTGAGTGAGGAGTGCACGAAGGGTGGGTGCTGCCTTACTGCACATCTCACCTCCCCATCACCATAGCAGTCCAGATGTTTCAAAGGAGAGGGAGGAAGACCAGGAGTAGTATGGGACGAGGGTGCGCAGATTGTAAAGGCTGAATGGGCAGGCAGCACCCAGATACGACGGGGGTGGGGGGAATGTCCGGATGATGGGGGTCTGGGGGGGGACCATCTAGTTGGAGATGGAGTCGTCGAGATGTGGCCGAAGAGGGGAGCGCCCAGACGGGGGACGGAGCTTCGTTGTAGTTGGGGACATCCAGATGTGGTGCGGGGAAGGGGTGGTCGCGCGCGCCCAGCTGTGTCCGTGGCAGGGGTCGGCGCTCCATAAGGTCCCGCCCCTCCCGTGACGTCCTCGGCGTTCTAATTCCCACGGTTGCCACGGGCGACGTCTCCTCCGCCCCTCCCCTCCCCGAGCCTCTCCATCCCTCCCACCTCCCCGCTCCCCCCTCCCACCACCGTCTTTCCCTCTCTCGCTCTCTCATTGGACGGCGCCGCCGCCGATCCGCTCCGTCCTCCCCTCCCATTGGCTGAGACCTCACTCCGCCCCGCCCCGTCACCCTCCTTATGCCCCAGCGCCGCGATCCCTCCCGGTCGTCAGCGCCGGGCGGCGGGGGGCACCGAGGGGTGAGCGGTGGAGGAACAAGAAGGAGGCGGTGGAGAGGGGGAGGCCAGGGGCCTGGTTTACCCCGGGGACTGTGGGTTTATAGCGGGGGGGGGCTTCCCCATTGCTGGGGCATTTCTTAGGGGAGGCTTTGGAGGTACCCCCCCCCCCCTTATCCCCCGGCTCGGATAGTTCGTCAAGGGGGAGTCCGGGGGGATTTGGTTCCCCCCGGGGTGGGTCTGTGCGCTAACGTTTACCCAGACCACCTAGTTGGGGTAGCTCAATAAGGGGGGGGGGAACACACGGTCTGTAGTGTTTGCACCCCCTTCTCCTCCCCCCTCCTCCCCAGCTGGGGTAGCGCTGCTAGGTGCTCTCAACCAGGCGTTAGCTGTGTGGGGCTTTGCAGAGTTAGAGAGCGGGGGTTTAAGCCCCCACCCAGGAAAGGACTGGGGTCTGAAACCCGCCTTGGGGGCTAGTAAAGTGTGAGGCTAGGGCAGCAGAACCAGAGTAGCCAAAGAGGGGAGAGTGAGCCCCAGAGCCACCCCCGTGAGGTCGGGCAGGGGGCCTATCCCCTCTCGGCCTGTGGATGCTGCGCCCTTGGAGATGATGCCCCCTGAGGAGGAGAGCCCGGATGGCAGTGGGAAAGGGGACGGGGATGGTGGTCTCGTCCTCCTGCAAGCCCTGAAGAGCAGCAGCACCCGGAAGGTGAGGCATGGTGGGGGGGTGCCATGGGTTGTGTGTAGGCTGGCAAAGCACCCAACTGATGCTCTGTTGGGCTGGATATCCCTTGTCTGGTACATGGAGGTGGTGATTCCCATGGATGCAGCAGGGCATATATTGGGGTGTAGGTCCATCTTGGCCATCAAACTGTGTTGGGGGTGTCAGGGTGCAGGAAGGAGCTGTCTGGGGAAGAGTTTGATATGAGATAGGAATGTGTCCAGCAGCTCATCTGTAAACAGCCCTAAACAGCTGGTAGCTCATCATCTCTAAAACTCCACTCCTGTATCATACCTTCCTCTGCTGACTACTAGCTTCTCAGTGACTACTTCGACCCAATTTCTCTTATCTTTTGTCTTTTTCCTCATTTCTGCCTACAGGAAGACAGTCTAGTCAAGTGCTGCCTCACCACTGGAGGTACCAGGCAGGGTGTCACTCCCTGGCATGCTTCTTCCCCTGGGAGCTACCCCTGAGGGAAGTTGGTGGCTGTGCATGTGAGATGGAGCCTATAGCTCTGCTGGTGTCACTTTAATTAGTAACAGCAGAATAAAATCCATGGGGATTGTCCTTGGGCTGCCTCAGACCTCGCTGCTCAACTTTCCTGCTGTCACTTGGGGATCACTGCATGATTCTGGAGTCAAAGAGGCTTTAAAGAGCAATGATGGTAGCAAGAGAAGATGGATAGATGGTAGTTTTTGGGGCTGTTGAAGTCTATCTCCTATTAGAACTGTCCGCTGGGAGATGGCTTTATAAACCTGCAGACAGTTCACCCCATCATCTGACCTTTTCTTGCAAGGACATAATTTTCCAAACTTGCTTTTCATCAGAGAGCTGTGTTTCTGCACCCTTTGTCAAAATCAAGCAACACCTAAAAACAACTCCCCCCCCCCCCCCCNNCCCCCCCCCCCCCCCCCCCCAAAAAAAAAAAAAAGGCAAAACTCAACTAGGTTGTAGAGATGGGTTTGGTTTTTCTTTTCCTTCTTTTCCTGAGTGAGGGTTGAGATTGCAGCCACAAGGATCAATCTGATCTTGAGTCACTCCTTGGCTGCAGCTGAGTAGGTTGCAACCTTAAACCAGGCTGGCCTTTACCCAGGGCCTCCTCTGAAAAGCAGGTGCTGCTTGTAAGGGAAGATCAACAGGATTTTTTTCCTTTTTTTTCCACTTAATTTATTTAGTGCACAGACATAGTTTCTCTTGTATGAGCACTTTGTTCACCCTGTTTGGATCTCTAGGACAGTAGCACAGAGAGTAACATAGGAAAATATTGCCAAGCTTTAGTCTGGTGGGGGGTTGATGGGGGACTGGCAGGGGATATGTAGCATCTGTCATAACATGATTACTCTTTTTAATTAAAAAACCCCACCTGATTAGATTTCCTTGTAATAATACCAGGTTTTTATTTAAAAGATATTATCAATATAGCCTCTGCTAGATGCTTTAGTTTTGTTTTGTGTTTTGTTTTCTTGTATTTGCTTTTGGTTTTTTACCCTGAGAGCATCAGGATCTGTGGATGCAGCCACTTTGTAGCTGCTCTCTTCAAGGGGGTCCCAGATGGTGCTGTGATAGGGATTTTTTTTCTTTTTCATTATTTATTTGTATTTTTTAATTTTATTTATTTGTGCTAGGGTTCATCTACTGGGGCTGAAGATTTAATACATCTGTTTCCTGCTGGCACACTGCCCTGGCTCTTGTGATGCCTCCCCCAGCTCCCTGGATCAGTTTCATGCTCCTATATTTTAAACTCTGGATGCAAGTTTTGCTGGCTTTTTTTTTTTAAAAAAAAACAAACCACACACATACACAAAATCTCCCATGTGTTTTTTTTGTTTGTTTACTTTCATTTTATTTTTCTTCCTCTTGCTGAGCCAGTCAGCCACTGGTGAGGGCACTTCATTGGGAAATTTAAAACCTTAATCCTCCACTCATTCTCCATAAAAGCTTTTAGAGGTTTTAGCTGGTCATGTCTCCCACAGAAAAACAGCTTGCAGTCCAAGTGCTTCATGAGATTAGTTTCATGATACGGCCTTTCCCCCTCACCCTGCCCTTGAACATTTATTTATCTGAAATATTTATTGTCACCTACTTACTGTCTTGTAGGAACAGCCTGGGTTACTTTCTGAAATGCTGTTGGTTGAGAAGGGATGAAAATTATCAGAATCAGATTAAAAAAAAAAAATTCAAGCCTGCTTTTGTGTGTGGAGTGGTTCACTGGCTTTTGTTTTACTCTCTATCCCATGGCTAAAGCAGGGTCACTTGGCCACTTGTCCTGTGCTGGCCTGACTCAAACTCGTGGCCTGCAAAGAGGGATAATAATTCCAGTTGACAGCTTTGACTCTATCAAAATAGCTGTTACACCAGCGTTGTTCTGGAAATAAAATAGGTGCTGAGAGCTTGGTCTCCACTTGCCCTGTTTCTACAGCAGGTTTTCCAGCTGTTAGACTATCTGCCCTCTTGGAAATGTCCCTTTTTTGGGACAAAAACTGTTAGAAAATATTATTGTTCCTTACAGTGGTTGAAAATAAGTACTTGGCATTTACTTTTTTTTTTTTTTTTGGAGTAGTGGATATTGTGACCCTTTACTGGATAAAACCTACAGGATTGAGGTTGTACTTAAACACTGTTTAAGTACAACTCTTGATCCATGCACAAGGTTGGGGTCATGGATCAAGAGTACCTCTGATGACAGTGGGTTGTTGTGTGTCAGCACTTCCTAGAGCTTATAAATCGTCATTTTTGGCTCTTTCTGGACTTCATGTGGGTATTTTTCTCCAGATTTTACTACAGAGCAAATATTGATGTTCTGGAATATGCCTTGAATGAGTGTAGAGCGAACAGTTTGGACTTGGCCAGCTTTCATAGAGTTCATAGAATGGTTTGGGTTTGACCCTTACAGGTAATCTAGTTCCCTAGCATAGAGACATCTTAAGCAGGTTGCTCAGAGCCCTGGTCCAACCTGACCTGGAATGGATCCAGGGATGGGATATCTAGCCCTTATGTGGACCTGCCCACCTCTGCTTGAATTACACTTGGTGATTGGTGCTTGACCTTCTCAAGCACTGATTTCTGGTATTTGTCCACCACCCCAGCTGGGACTGGAGGTTTCCTGGGCACAAATCCTATGGCTTCCTTGTGCTTTGTGCTCCTTCGTGTGCTGGTTTCATTCTCTCATCATTAGTGTAGACTCCTAGGGCTGGAAAAGTTGTTTTGTCAATGTGGTGGTGTTGAATGCTGTAGGAGCTCACCACCTGGGACAGGCTAAGACAGCCCTGAAGAATGAGGATCTTTAGAGTTAGCATCAAACCCAGTCCATCCTTGGCTTGACTTTGGCATTGCCCATGAATCCTGACCCCTGCCTAAAGGGCTTCCTTGTTTGGATGAGAGGACAGTTTGGAGATGATGTCTCATGACATCCAAAGGTTGCAGTGACTATCTGGTTATCTGCCTCATGGTTATTAGATGTCAGACCAAGATGTCTCAGGCCTGTTTCGTACCCTTACTTGGCTTTGCCTTTGTCTCCAAAGCTTAAAAAGTGTTATCTTATTCTGACTCCCAGTTTTCTGTGTGTGTGGAAGGAGCACCTGGTGTGGCTTTTGTGGGAACTGTGAGGATAGAAGGTGAGTCAGAAGGAGCCAGGCTTCAGTAGCACTTGTACTGTTTCATCTGAGGGGTGTGTACTTAGGCCCTGAGCAACCAACCTCAGCAGCTGGTTGGTGTGAGGAGAAAACAAAGCAGCACTGGGAAGATCAAATGGTTGTCCAACTGAAGAGCTGAACCACATTGTCTTAATAGGTTGCCTAGAGATGTGATAGTATCTTCATCCCTGGAACTATTCCAGGTGAGGTTGGCTGGGGCTCTGAGCGACCTGCTCTAGTTGCAGATGTCCCTGCTCAGTGCAGGAGGGTTGGACTAGATGACCTTGAAAGGTCTCTTCCAACCCAAACTATTATATGGTTCTGTGAAATTAACCACATTGCTCTGTGTTGAGGCTACATCAGAGCCTGTGTTGTCTGACATGGGGTAGCAGAACTGTGATGCAAATGTTTTACTACCCATGTGCTGTGCGTGACCATAATTACAAATTTCAGAGCAAAGAATTTGATTTCCATTAAACCAGGTTATTCCCTCCTTGAAAAAAGGAGGCAATTGTGGGGAAAAGAAGCTTACGTTTCTCCTGCTATTCTGTGGGCACCCTCCAGCTGCTGTAATTGGCAATAATCCTGGTGGTGACTGCTTTGTGGCTAAAGCCAGTCTTGGAGATGGTATAGCTTGTTACATGCTTCAGCAGGTGGGCTGTGGAGCACCTCCTGGGACGCAGCCAAGCACTGCAGGTATCTTGGACCTTTTACTGCAATAGCTATTGAGGCTGTAACTAAACTCACAGCTACATATGCTGACAGCTCATCCTTTGGTCACTTCATATGCTTAGGTTTTGCTTTTCCCCTCATTGCTGCCAGTGACTGAGCTCCTGGTCTTCTAGCAGAAATGAAAGAGCAGAAATGAGTCCCTTTGTGTGTGGCTTTGCCCTTTGGACTTGTTGGCATCTATCTCTTCCTACAGCTAATGAGTTTTTTCTCTCATGAATGCTAGGAAAACTGGGAGGTGTTTGCCTTATTTTGGCACCAGGGTCACAAATAACGTTCTAGGTGTGCCTCCTCACCCAAGGCCTATCCAGGCTTTATCTCCTTGCTGTTTACCGGGGAGATAAAGTGCAAAGTACACTTGGTGATCATCTCTAAACAAATGTTCCCTAAGGACTTGTTTATATAAGTAAATTTAACCACGTAATTGCCCTATTTAACACCTCAGATAGGTGCTCTTGAAATGGAAGAGGTGTGTTGGAGTTAACACCACCATTACATCATTGTAAGTCTTCCCTGCAAAGACAGGGTTTGAGTTGACTGAATCCTTGACTTCCCTCCAAGGGTATCTGCTTGCCTTGGCCTCCTCTGGAAGGGGTCTTCTGGCCTCTTCACTTTTCTTTCTTATGTGGAGGTATTTGCTGAGCACTTTGTGTAATGCTGTCATCTTTCCATGACAAGGGATGAACACAATGGTATTTGGCAGATGTTTTCTGAGCATAAAATGGCCTTGCTACAATAATACTGCCTCTAATCCTGCTTTGTCAGAGGCAATAAACTTCAGAGTTGAATACAACTTTATATATAAACTTCATATATATTAACTTAATGACCCACACCTCATTCTTTTTCATGCCTTTCTTAGCATACACTCTCCTCTGGGCACATACAAGCTGTGCTGTTCCCTGGCTGCTACACAATTTATGGCCTCTTAACTGCAGGAGTTAAGTGCTCACTTCTCCTTTGTAATATCTTTGAAGTAGGAAAGCAAATAAATTTAATGTTCAACCTGGCTACTTCTTCAGTACCCACCTTTTCTATTGAATCATAGAATGGTTTGGGTTGGAAGGGACCTTTCAAGGTCATCTAGTCCAATGCCCCTGCACTAAGTAGGGACATCTGCACCTAGAGCAGGTTGCTCAGACCCTCTTCAACCTCACCTGGAATGGTTCCAGGGATGGAGTTTCTACCACCTCTCTGAGCAAAAGGAGCCAGTTTCTCACCACATTCAAAGTAAAAAAATTATTCCTTTATCTAAAGTAAATCTCCCATCTTTGAGTTTAAAGCCATTATCCCTTGTCCTGTCCCAACAGGTCCTGCTAAAAAGTCTGTCCCCATCTTTCTTATAAGCCCCCTTTAAGTACCAAGATGCTGCAAGGTCTCTGGAGCCTTTTCTTTTCCCGGCTATTCGTGTCCCTAAGTGCACCACAAAGCCCAAGAGGCTGGATGAAATAACACATCTTTCTTCTGACCCGAAAGGGTTGATCTCAAGAGCTTGTATAAAGAGGAATTAAGCAAAGAAAATCCCTTTTATAACCTTGGTGGGTTTTTTTTACCCCTATGCCCCTTTTAGGTAAGACATGCTGAAATCCATCACCACTTCAGAAGCTCTGTGTTGTATTTTTCAGCTTTTAGTTTTAACTTAGAATCATTAAATAGTTTGGGCTTTAATGGACTTTAAAGATCACCTGGTTCCAAACTCCTTGCTATGGTCAGGGAAGACTTGGAGAGTAGGAGCACAGGCAGTGTAGGGCTACCTAACTTTATTTCAATGTGGCCTTTTTTTTTTTTTTTTGCTTGATGATGTTTCCTTTCATCTGTAAATTAATGTGGGCTAAGCATCTTATCCTAGAGATCCTTTTCCTTTTTCCTCCAATATGCAATTGCAATTTAACATAATTTCAGCAGTGCTCCAGTAGCAGGTTGGCTGTTCCTTGCAGTGCCCTTGTCATCGTGCTCTATTGGTCTGTGCCAGCCAGGGATGAGGTGTTGGGACTGACAGCAGATCCCATCAAAGGCAGATGTGCTGCTGTCCTATGGGTAACTGTGGTTATCCAACCTCATCAAGGCTGAGGTAGAAAGCAGGGTGTAAGGAGATCACGTGGTGTTCCTAAGGGCAGAAAGTCTGGAGATCCTGACTCTTCCTCTTCACAAGGCTTTGGTAGTGTCATGTGCTCCAGTATCTGACTTTCCAGTCCCTTTTTGCTGTTGGCTTAGGAGCCTGGATGGGAAATTGATTAAATAGCTTATTAAATCTGATGGAGAAAACACCCAGTGTTCAGACAGGGGGTGGACAGGGGGAACATCTCAACTTATACAAATAGCTTGGTGTCTCCTGGTGTTGTCCCAAGCTAGACATGGGAGAAGTGGGAAAGCTGCTAAGTCAATTAGCTAATTGTTTCAATGCTCAGTTAGCTGCATTGTTTCAGTGCTGTCTTTTAATATCTTGTAGAGCTATCCTAGTGCCTTCTCGTGCACCTGACTTCTTTTTGTATTTAGTTTCTTCTTGCCTTGCCTCCACACAAGGAGGCGTTCATGGACCTTCCCTGTGGTTTTGGATAGTCCTTCCACTTGTATCTCTTCCATCATCTCTCATCTGCAGTTCCTCTGGCCTCTTGTCTATGTATTCAGGGAGCTTTTGCTCTTCTTCCTTCCCTCCCCACTGCCATTAATATTCTTTATCATAGAAACAGGTTGGAAGGGACCTTAAAGATTGTCTAGTTCCAATTCCTCTGTCATGAGAAAGCAGAAAACCTTCCAACTGTTTTTAGTCAAACCTTTGTAAGAAGTGGAGAGGTCTCAAATATAATGAAAATTCCTTTAGGAAGAGCTGGAGGCAAGATAAGAGGTGCTTTTCACCTCCAGCAGTTGCTACCAGGACTGTTGATCTTTGGATGTACTTTTGCAGCTGTGGAGGCAGAGGGAAGGGGGCTGAATCCCACTTATGCAAATATACACAAATATATGCAAATATTACTTTGTCTTGCCTGTCTCTGGAGCTGACAAAGTCATCCAGCTCTCCTCTGTAAAGCTGAGGGGCTGCTATAAAAGAAACACCAACTTCTCTTTGCACATTCTTACCCATCCATTCCCAGCCTTTATTTCCCTATGTAGATTAATGTCTCGCACTGTGTGAGGAAGCACTGTTGAACCCATGATGTTTGTAACCAACCTTTAATAACAGAAATATTTGTGCAATACTTTGGATGACATCTGCATGAGCAGCTACTCCCTAGACAAGATTGGTGCAGTCTCCTTTGCTTTGAGACCCTCCAGGTGCTCAGATTTCAGGAGTACTTCCATGGTCAAATTGGCTTGGTTTTGTTTTGATGCTTTTTTTGTTTGTTTTTGTTTTCTAAGGGACATGCTCAGTGTTGTCCCAGCTCCTTCATGCTGGAAAAAACAGGCCCTTGTGTTTGATGGTTTGGGATTCTTCAGACATTTTGCTTTTTCTTCCATTTTCTGGATTTTTCCCTGGGGAGCCAACGGCAGGTACATGATGGGTGACTTCCCCAGGGTAAAACAAGCAGTAGCACTTCTGCATTAGTGTTTCCCATGCTTGCTGCTGACCCAAGATTTGTCTGGATGTTGGGGTGTTTTTCTTAATGTCTCACTTAATTGCTTTTTCAGAATAATCAGGGTCTCATGTTTCCAGTTTGTTCCTTCAGTAACTTCAACAAATTCATGGATTACTGTAAAGCACTAAGCCTGTAGATTTATGAACCAGATAGAGTGACTCTGATTCCACAGTCTCCAATGTGCTAATTAGGAGCTCAAGTCTTTCACTTAAATTAAACTTCCAATGTTAATCCAAGACACTTTTTCAAAGGGGCTCTACTTAATGGACTTTTAAATACGAGAAATTAATTTTCAGAAAGCTGAAGTCCATGAAAACACAAAATTTTCCATCCCCTACTTACTAATCAAAGCTGGTCTTATAATTCTTTTTAGTAAAGATTTTTTTTCCCCCCATTTCTCTTAAATCAACTAATTTATTTAGAAGTAAGTTTTCCCTAAGTAACACCAGCACCTACAGTGTGGGGTCTTTTTTATGGTTTTGTGTTTTTTGTTTTTTTTTTTGAGGGTTTTGTTTGTTTGGTTTGGGGTTTTTGTTGTTTTGGGGTTGTTTTTTTTTTTTTTTTTGGGGGGTTTGTTTTGTTGGTTTTGGGGTTTTGTTGTTTTTGGGTTGGTTTTTTTTTTTTGTTTGGAGAGGTAGCCAAGTGTTGTACTGGCTTGGTGGATTTAGGATTCTTGTGACCCATCCTGGAGGACAAGTTGATATCTGGTGAAGCTCACCAGGATCTCTACACAGAAGAAACTAGCTTAGAAGATGTTTTAGACATGATGAAAGAATGAACTGTTGAAGCTCTCTCCCTTGATGTGGAGGCAAGGGGTACATTGGCAGTGGGAAGTGGGTGAGATTGATGTTTGCACAGCAGTGGGTTGCCTTTTTTTTTTTTTTAAGGGAAGCAAGAAGTTAAAAAGAGACGCTTTGAGGAATTTTAGTGCTGCAGTGGATCTTAATATGCTCTTGGAGGGATCTGCCTGTGCATTGCCCTAGTGTATGAAAAGCAGGCTTAGAAGTCTGTCCTCTTAAACTGCCCAGTCTTGTAGCCTCCTAAACAGTGTTGTTGGGTTTTTTGTTTTGAATCCAGTTTTTTAGAGGCTCCCTTCATCTATCTGAACCTTTACACACACAATGGAAATCATCTCTGCTTGGGCAAAGCTTTTGTGGCTCTGGATTTTGAGATGCTCCTCATGGCAACCTCTCTGCCTGGGGCATCCCATCATAACCTTTTCCCTTCCACCATGAGACAGAGGGATATTGCTGTCTGTTATTTCCTGAAGTCAGAGATTAAACATGTTTCCCTGTCTGCAGAAAGTTCAAGCCAAACCCAAGGAAGGAGGCAGGGATGGAATTAATTTAGCTGCTTTGTGCAACCCTTTTCTACACCCCTGTGAACTCTTGACTTGCTGCCTGCACTCAATTCCCCTGTAGCCAGCAGGAGATAGGAGCACTTGTAGACACAGGGTCACATCTGTTCCTGAGCTTGAGGGTTATATTGAACTCATCTGCAGCCCCCTGGGTCATCTTTTGTGTCTGGATGGCGAGACACTGAAAAGGAGATGCTTAGTTCCTGTTCACTGTGGCATTTTGGAAGTGTTTTCTGAATATCTTAGAAAATTGCTGTAAGCAACATGGAATTGTAGACCTGCCTTGGTTGGAGGAGACCTTTAACATCATCCAGTCTAACAGTTAACCTAGCACAGCCAAGTCCACCACTGAACCATGTCAAACAACACAGTATTTGAGGTGCAACCTTCTCTGTGCCAAGAATGGGGGACAATCCCTGCCCTAGTCCTGTCTGGCCACACTAGTGCTGATCAAAGTCAGGTTGCTGATGTTCTTCTTGGCCACACGCTGGCTCATTTTCAGGTGTCTGTTTACCAGTTCCCCCTGTCCCTTTTTGGCCAGGCACATTCCATCCACTCTTCCCCCAGCCTGGAGTGTTGCAGAGGGTTGTTGGGACACAAGTGCAGGACCCAGGGCTTGACCTTGTTGAACCTCATCCCATTGACCTTGGACTACTGATCCGGACTGGCCAGACCCCTCTATAAAGCCTCATTGCCTTCAAGGAGATCCACACCTGCCCAACTTGCCATTGTCTGCAAACTGAGGATGTCCTTGATCCCCTCATCCAGATCATTGATAAAGATAATAAACAGATTTGGCCCTCAATCCTGAGTCCTGGAGGCACCACAGGATTTAACTCTATTCCCTCAGAATCACAGAATGTTAGGGGTTGGAAGGGACCGAGAAGATCATCTAGTCCAACTCCCCTGCCAGAGCAGGATCACCTAGAGCAAGTCACAGAGAATCTTCCCTGACTGGGAACTGAACCCAGGCCGTGGCAGTGAGAGTACTGAACCCTAACCAATAGACCACCGTATCTTCCTCCATTCTCTGACTCTGGCCATTCAGCCACGTTTTACCTGGTGAAGAATATGCCCATCCAAGCCATGAGCAGCTAGTTTTTTCAGGAGAATGATGTGGGAAACAGCATCAGAATCTTCACTGAAGTCCAGGTAGACACATCCACAGCCTTTTCCTCACCCATTAATCAAGTCGTCTTCTCATAGGAAATCAGGTCAGTCAACATACGGTATTGGCTAATAACTTATTTCAAGGTCAGTGCTGGGCTCCAGAAGTGCCCTTTTTAATCTCAAAATGGTGGTATGTGGTGTATTGTTTGTGTTTTTGGTTTGGTTTGGGTTTTTTGGTGAGACCTTGCCCCCTTTCTCTCAGCAGGGCTGTGATCCCTTTGCCCAGACCCAGCGCAGCAAACTGCAGCATCGCCGGGCACGGATTAACCAGCAGATCAACAAGGAGATGAGGATGCGAGCTGGGGCAGAAAACCTCTTCAGGTAGGGCCTGGTCCCCAGAGCATCCCTCTGACCCAGGGATTTAGTTGGGGGTGGAAATGGGCCCTTGGTGTCTAGGAGGCAGCTGATGCTGAAACAGCTGTGGTTGAGGTTTCTCTGTCTTCCCTTAACTTTGCAGCATTAATCCAAGAAATGCTTACCCTCCTTTTAGTGGAATGCTGATGCTTGACACTAATGAAAAATAAGAATTTTAATGTTGTGGAAGATTGGTACAAAGTAAGGAGTGAGCAGACCTAAGAATCACAGAATTTTTTAGGTTGGAAGAGACCTTTAGGATCATTGAGTTCATTAATCCAGCACTGCCAAGTCTACCACTAAACCATGTCCCTCAACACCACATACTCATGGCTATGCAATCCCTCCACCACTGCCCTTGGCAGCCTGGGACAGGCCTTGACAATCATTTCAAGGAAAATTTCTCATGTCCAACCTAAACCTCTCCTCCTGCAACTGGAGGCTGTTTCCTATTGTCCCGTCTCTTGTTTGTTGGGAGAGGAAACTAACTCCTCTAATCTCCTTTCAGAGAGTGAGAAGGTCTCCTGGATCCTCTTTCTCCAGGCCGAGCAAACAGTTTCCTCAGCTTCTCCTCACAAGACTTTTGCTCTAGACCCTGCCTAGAATAAAGGGAATAAATGTTTAACTGGGCTTGAGCTTGGACTGCAGAGCTCCTGACTGATAACCCCAACAAGTGGGTCAAATCCAGCTTTAGTTCTAAAAATCCCCATCCCAGTGCTTCCAGCAGAGCAGAATCTGATAATTCAGGTATCTCTTTTGCAGAAGGGCACAGTCCACTGGCTCTTCACCCTATTGGAAGATTAATTTCTGGGATGGTGCAAAAGTTGGCACCTTTGTGTGGCTTTCAGATTACAGCTGATCCTGCACAAGGAGAGCCAGCACATTACCCTGTAGAGTGTTCATGAGGCAATCATAGTGGAATTGCATGGCTCTCTTTTTCAGCTATTTTGCCTTTTTTTTTTTTTGTTTTTTTGTTAACCTGAGGATGACCTTTTTTTGTAGCTCTTGTGCATACCTTCTATTCCTGTAGAATATTGGAGCACATGTACATGGTGGGCAGGACTTAGTATAGGAAAATATGACTGCCCTAAAATAGCTCTTTGGGGAGTATTTCTCAATAAGATTGATTTTTCACTTGAACAATTTAACGTCAGTAGCTTACGCACCTGGAAGAAGGGAGTAGTAGTTGATCTGCTGAGCTATGACAAGAAATGGTATTTTACTGTTGGATGAGGACAATGGGGCTTCCTGGGGGAGTTGGGGTTACAACCCCCACATCCTGCTGCTTCAATTAGGCTGCTGCCTCTCATCTAATTAAAAAAAGAGAGGCTATATAGGCCATGAAATATCAACGTGTGCTGCTCGACGTGACTCCTCTTTATTAGCAAAAAAAAAAACCCAAAACAAAACCAAAATCACAACAAACCAAGCAACAGGAAGGGGGAAATGTGCTGGCTCAGCAGCAATGTGCCTGGTTGCAGTTTTGGTGTGAACAGTGGGAGTCGGAGCCGAGTGCAGGGGAGTGAACAAATAAAAATGTTATGCAAAATGCATCTTAATTACTCTGCTGGGGAGTTCACACTGATGGGGATTTTTTTTTCCTGCTGGATCAGCAATTTGAATGTCCCTTGGAAACGGCTGCTTTTCCTCCCTCCCACAAGTCCCCTTTGCAACTGAGTAACAATGTGGGTTTCTAGGCTATGTGGTGATCAGAGCTTATGAAACATGGGAAATCTGGGGGGGGACACGACACACCAAGCTTGTGCCTGAAATTAAAGGCTGAGAGAGGGGGAATTATGTTGTAAGTCTGAAGGTTATTGCTTAAAAAATGACAGAATTCAGTTGCATAGAGAAGCTTTTTTGCATCAATCAAAAACCAAATAGAAAAAGCTGTGGCTTGCTCAGCTTGGAGCAGAATTTCCAGCTGAAGTCCCTGGGCTTTTTTTGCCCCTGAAAAAGAAGTGTTAAAAAAAAAAGTTAAACTTCCAAACTCCTGAAGTGTTCTGTTCAGCCTATCAGTCTCCTTTCCTGGAGAGGTTGCTATGAATGGTGTGTTGGAAAAAAAAGAAATGCACGTGGTGTTTGCTCAGTGGTGTTAAAAGGGTTTGTTTGCTGGGTAAATAAATGGGCAGAGGCAGAGGAAACCTTTTCCTTTCTTGTTCAAATGCTGAGGCTGAGCAAAGTGATTGGGGAGATAAAGGTGTCGCCAATAAAGCAGTTTCTTGAAAATAAATGATAATTATAATAATAAAAATACACCAGAAATCTTTGTTTGGTGTTAGCTAAGCAAACAGCTGATAACTTCACTGAGGAGGCTGCTGGAGACACGTAGGCTCTGTGTGCTCCAGCCCCAGAGAGGGAGCACCAAGTGCCTCAGTGCAGGTTTGCTCACAGAAACAACTGAGTGCTCTACTAAATTAGCCCTCTGAGAGGTACTGTGCCCTTAGTGGTTGCATCTGGCACTTGGAGAGGTGAAACTGAAGTGCTTTCAGAGTGACATTGGGCTTTAAAACCTTAACCCAGTGATGACTCCTGGAGAAACTTGCACCTGTGTGCCAAGTCCTGCTGTCTCAGTGCAAATTGGGCTGATGCCTCCTGTCTGCTGCAGAGCTGGGGTGAAAGCACTGGTCAGAAATACATCATATGTACATGCAGATGTTAATCCAGTGTTGCCAGGTTGAGAATCAGCACAAATCCGGGACTTTTTGTGATCACAAAAGGTGGTGTGGTCTGTGGAGGACTAAAATAGGGACCAAATACTGGTTTATAAGGAAAAAATGATTACTGTGCTGATACTTTAAGGGAATTGAAGAAATCATAGAATCATTGAATCTTTTTTTGTTGCAGGGACGTTTTAAGGTCATCTAATCCAAGCTCCATGCACTAAGCAGAGATAGCTTCAACTAGATCAAGCTGCTCAGAGTCCCATCTAACTTGATCTTGAAAGTTTCCAGAGATGGAGCTTCTGCCATGTCCCTTGGCAACCTGGGCCAGGGTCTCAACACCCTCCTCAAAAAAATTTGTTCCCTGTATCTAGTCTAATGCTGAAGGATGATTCAATGGAAGCATCTTCAGAGACCTTTGGATCCACTGGGGCTTTGCTTTGTTTGTTTAAAATACAGAAGAAATTAATTGCTCTTGGGAAATCCCAGCAAAGGGGAGTCAGGGGAGGAGACACTAAAGAAAAACTGTGTAAATCCTTCTGTTGCCTTGAGGCCTCTGAAATNACTGAAGTGCTTTCAGAGTGACATTGGGCTTTAAAACCTTAACCCAGTGATGACTCCTGGAGAAACTTGCACCTGTGTGCCAAGTCCTGCTGTCTCAGTGCAAATTGGGCTGATGCCTCCTGTCTGCTGCAGAGCTGGGGTGAAAGCACTGGTCAGAAATACATCATATGTACATGCAGATGTTAATCCAGTGTTGCCAGGTTGAGAATCAGCACAAATCCGGGACTTTTTGTGATCACAAAAGGTGGTGTGGTCTGTGGAGGACTAAAATAGGGACCAAATACTGGTTTATAAGGAAAAAATGATTACTGTGCTGATACTTTAAGGGAATTGAAGAAATCATAGAATCATTGAATCTTTTTTTGTTGCAGGGACGTTTTAAGGTCATCTAATCCAAGCTCCATGCACTAAGCAGAGATAGCTTCAACTAGATCAAGCTGCTCAGAGTCCCATCTAACTTGATCTTGAAAGTTTCCAGAGATGGAGCTTCTGCCATGTCCCTTGGCAACCTGGGCCAGGGTCTCAACACCCTCCTCAAAAAAATTTGTTCCCTGTATCTGGTCTAATGCTGAAGGATGATTCAATGGAAGCATCTTCAGAGACCTTTGGATCCACTGGGGCTTTGCTTTGTTTGTTTAAAATACAGAAGAAATTAATTGCTCTTGGGAAATCCCAGCAAAGGGGAGTCAGGGGAGGAGACACTAAAGAAAAACTGTGTAAATCCTTCTGTTGCCTTGAGGCCTCTGAAATATGCTGGCCCAAAAAAAAAAAAAATCAACCCAAAACAAAACCCAAACAACTCAAAGGCAACATACTCTGCAAAGGCTGAGGGGAAGCATTCCCCCGGTGGAGCAGAGCTTGTGCACGTGTTGTTTTTCCTGGAGCAGGGAGTGATTTACCACGAGCAGCCAGAGCCCCTTTCAGCTGGTGACTGCACACTGTCAGCTCTGGGTTATGTCTCCCTGCTTTCCTTTGGAGCAGATAAGAAGGTTATAATCAGCCTGGGAGCTTGTCTTGCTGGGAGCAGGCAGCTGAAATCAATCCATGGTGTTTACATCTCCTGATGTAGGAGTGGGGAAGGGAGGGCAGGGTCTGGCTCTACTAATGGGTGAGCACAACAAGACCCTTGTCTTGTGGAAGGATTATTTGTACCCCAAAAAAATAAGGTTTTCCTTCTGAAACCCAACCATCGAGCATTTTTGTTTGGTGTGGGTGAGCACCTTGAGTGCTCACAGCCAAATCTGAAGCTGCATTGGAGGTGTGAATGTGGATGGGCAAGGGGCAGGATGCTCTGGAGTAGAAATAGGAGTTTCATCTGGGTAGGGTGTGACACTGTAATGAGTTTTATCTGGCCTCAGTGTTCAAGGCACAGTGATCTGATACTTTGGCTTCCCAGTTCCTGAATGGCAGAGAGAATTGGGGGTGTTCAGCCTGGAGAAGAGAAGGCTCTGGGGAGACCTTGTGACCTTTTAGAACATGAAGGGGACTGTCAGAAGATGGGGACAGACTTTTTATCAGGGTCTGTTGTGACAGGACAAGGGTGATGGTTTTAGACTGAGAGATAGGAGATTTAGACTGGAGAGAGGGAAGACATTTTTGACATTGAGGGTGTTGAAACACTGGCCCAGGATGCCCAGAGAGGTGCTTGATGCCCCATTCCTTGGAACCATTTTAGGTGAGGCTGGATGAGGTTCTGAGCAACCTGCTCTGTTTGCAGCTGTTGTTGGGCTAAATGATTTTGAGAGGTACTTTCCAACCCAAACACATAATCACATGAAGAGTAAGAGCCACAGTTCTACAGGAAGGTTTGGATGGATGCACGTGGTATTGCACTGCTGGATAGTTTAATATCATTTTATCAGTGCAGTCAAGTGTTTATTAAATAAAGGTGTTGATGAAGTAGAGGAGGTTTGATCTGCATGGTGTTGTATTGCAGGGCCACCAGTAACCACAAAGTCAAAGAGACCGTTGCCCTGGAGCTGAGCTACGTGAACTCCAACCTGCAGCTGCTGAAGGAGGAGCTGGAGGAGCTGAACAGCAGTGTGGACGTGTACCAGAATGACAGGTACTGCAGGACCTGAGCCAGGCAAGCAGCTGCCTGTGCTCTGTAAAGAGCAGCTTGCTCACTTGAGATTTTAATTTTTATTATTATTTCATTTTTTCTTCTTGGAGCAAAGCAGTCTCTCACCTCATACCTGTTGCTCTGCAGGAGAAGAGGGGAGAATTTGAGCATGGGCCAGATTTGGGGGAAATTGTTTTTCATCCTGGTAACATCAGAGTTTCATTTGTAGCCCTGCAAGGAGAGCAAATTCAAGGGTTTCTCCTAAGTAACAGTTTATTTCTAAGCAGAATCTTAGATGTTTGGGGATGGTGCAACCTCTGATGTCCTAAAGCAGGAGGAACAGGTCAAACAACCACCTTCACTTGCATCGCCCCCCTTTCATGGGCAGGGGGTCAGTCTTTTCGCTCAAGTAACAAGAGATAGGACAAGAGGAGACAGCCTCAAGCTTCACAGAAGCTTAAGTTGGACTTGAAGAACAATTTCTTCCCTGAAAAGGTTGTCAAGGCCTGGCCAAGGCTGCCCAGGACAGTGTTAGAGTCCTCATCCATATAGTGATTTAAAAGCCATGTAAATGTGGTGCTGAGGGATGTGATTTAATGGTGACTTGTCAGTATTGGGTTAATGGTTGGACTTGATGACCTTAAAGGTCTCTTCTAACCAAAACAATTCTGTGATTCAATTCTGTGACCCACCAGAGCGTGAGGTTTTTCTAGCAGGTGAAATAGGATATTTACCAGAAGAAATGAAAAGCATGGCTGTTCAGGTGCCCAACCATCTGTTTTGGCTCTTCCCAGAGCAAATTACTCCCTGATTTTTCTTCCCATTGAGGGTATTAGGTTATTTTTCTATCTTTCTGAGGTTAGACCTTTTGTTAATTGAAACTTTCTGTCTCTTTGAAATGCTTACCCAGCCACCTCAGGCTTGACTCACTGGGGCAGTAATCCTGGCACGCTTACCAGCAGCAAACCAGCGTGCTGGGGCAGCTCAGCAGCACTGCTTTGCTGGGTGAGAAAAGCAGAAATCCCTGAGGCAGAACAGACCAGGGACGCTGCAGCAGTGTGAGAGCCACTGCTGCTGCTTCTCATGGTGGATGGCATTTGATGACACTGAGCTGAGTGGAGTGGTTGGCATGTCTGAGGGATGGGATGACATTCAGAGGGACCTGGACAGGCTGGTGAGGTGGGCCTGTGTGAACATTATGAGGCCAAGGTTCTGCACCTGGGTTGGGGCAACCCTTGGTATCAGCACAGTCTGGGGGTGAATGGATAAGAGCCCTGCAGATAAGGACTTGGGGGTGAGAAGCTGGAGCTAAGCTGGCACTGTGTGCTCACAGCCCAGCAGCCAATGGCACCCTGGGCTGCACCCCTCTGCTGGGAGGCAGGCTGGGAGAGTAGGGGGTGTTCAGTCTGGAGAACACATTTTCAGTGAGACCTTGTGGCTTTTCAGTACTTCATGGGGCCTGTCAGAAGACAGGGACAGACTTTTTAGCAGGGCCTGCTGTGAGAGGACAAGAGGTGATGGTTTTAAACTAAAAGAGGAAAGATTTAGACTGGATCTAAAGAAGACATTTTTTATGCTAAGGTTGGTAAAACACTGGGCCAGGTTGCTCAGAATGGTGGTTGATGCCCCATCCCTGGAAATATTCCCAGTGAGGTTGGGCTGTGCTCTGAGCAACCTGCTCTAGTTGCAGATGTCCTTGCTCAGTGCAGGGTGGTTGGACTAGATGAACATGAAAGGTTCCTTCCAACACAAGGTATTCTATGTTTCTGCATTTCTGTCCATACATTTTCACATGTGTATGGCCATCCTTGGGGGTGGATTGATGTACTGCTGGATATAGAGAGAGGTGCAAAGATTTGGAGAGCATCAGTGGCTTCATCCTGCAGGTTGCTGCAGTGATAATAAATGTAGGACCAGATTATATGTAGATGCAGGATTGTGTTTGGTTTGTGGGCTCTCCTATGAGCTGAAAACTAAAGCAGCCAATATCTCCATCACCCTTGAGTGTTTGCTGCAGTCAGAGGATCTGTTGCAGTCTCCAAACCTAATCCTGGATGTTGGTCCTTCTGCTGTTCTACATCCTCCCGAGGTTCTTCCCTATCAAGGATCCTCATCTTTTCCAACCCACCCTCTTGTTTGCCCTGGCTAAAAAGAAAACAGCAGCAGCATCAACCACAAAACCCTGCCCAGGCCAAACAAAAGCCCCTTTGTTTGCTCCAGGCTTTGGATTCAAGCGGAAATCTTGTTAGGGAATGAGCAATAATGGCTTTTCTGCACTAATTATAGCTCTTGAAGCTGTTTATTCAGTATTAACAGATGAAAATATGGGTGCAACCTCCCTGTTCTGCTCCTCAGCTTTTTGCAACTTTGTTTGCCTCTTATTCCTCTTTGGACTAATGAGTGATGTGTTAATAAAATATCAGTGGTTTCTGGAGGTAACAAGAGGTTGTGCAAACCTGGGTTGGCAAGAGCTTGATCCTGCCTGACCCTCCTCCCAGCTCACACTCTGACTAACTTCCTTGTCTTTTTCAACCAGTTCCCTGCAAGGCCAAGTGTCCAAGGATGTGGTAGTGTAGCTCTATGCCAGGGTTGGTGACATCCCCAGGGGGTCCTGTTCCACATCTCTGTCTGTAGGAGTTGGATCTCATTTGGGTTGGAAGGAACCTTTCAAGGTCATCTAGTCCAACCTTTCTGCAGGGAGCAAAGGCATCTGCAACTAGAGCAAGTTGCTCAGAGCCCAGACAAGTCAAACTCTGAACGCTTCCAAGGATGGGGCATCGACTGCCTTTCTGGGCAACCTGGGCCAGGGTCTCACCACCCTCAGCATCAAAAATTTCTTACTTTAATTGAAATCTCCTTTCTTTTAGCTTAAAACTAAACCATGTGATGATGGGGTCCAGCTTTGGGGCTCTGCAGGGTTGTTATTTTCTGCATGCTCCAGGCTCTCCTCCTTCGACAAACCATTTTTTTACTTCTTGGCAGCTGAAAATCACAATTGCTGCAGTCATCCTGCAGCTCATCATCCTCAGGGCTGTGCAGCTGCCCTTGCTGAACGTCCAAACAGAAACTGCTCCCCAGCTGGGTGTTCCCAGAGTTGTCACCTTCAGCGTTTTCCGATATCGAGCGGGCTCTGTGTTAAGAGCTATGATTAGACAATGGATTTAGTCAGGGTAGAAAATTTCAGTATCAGGCACAGAGCTGCAGCCCGAGTGAGCCCTTATCAGAGCCAAAGCCCAGATTAGCTCCTAGGAGTGGTCGAATCTGTGACCTATGTTTGCATCACACCTGGTTCCCATGGGATGGTAATTAAAGAAGCTCTGTTACTGGAGCCTGTTTTGTTCCTATGGGACTTGTTACGGAGATAAAAGCAGAAGTTGGAGGAATAGAGGTGATGGTTTCAGGTTATTTTCTGTGCAGTGCTCCTGTGTGCTGCTCTTCCCCACATCACATTGGAAAGAACATCCTTCTGCTGTGTGGAGGCAGGTCCTTCTAGTTTTTTTCCACTTTAATAGGAGCAGCAGAAGCCCAGGGCAAAGAGCTGCTTCATTTTAGCCCCCAACACAGAATCCCTCTGGGGTTTTAAAATTAACCAATACACAGAGCCCCGTCAGGGTTTTTAAACCAACTACCAAAAAAGTAGATTGCTGTCTTAGAATCACAGAATCATTTAGGTTGGAAAAGATCTCTAAGATAATTGAGTCCACCCTTTAACCCAACACTGCCAAGTCCACTACTGAACCATGTGTCTCAATGCCTCATCTACACAGCTTTGAAATCCCTGTAGGGATGGGGACTCCACCACTGCCCTGGGCAGACTGGGACAGGCCTTGACAGCCCTTTCCATTAAGAAATTATTCCTCAGGTCCAACCTAAACCTCCCCTGGTGCAACTTGGGGCCATTTCCTCTTGTCCTGTCACTTGTTCCTTGGGAGAAGATACTGACCCCCACTTGGCTCCAACCTCCTGTCAGGGAGTTGTCCAGAATGAGAAGGTCTTACTCTGAGCCTCCTTTTCTCCAGGCTGAACAGCCCCAGGTCTCTCAGCTCCTCCTCACCAGACTTACTCTCTAAACCCTTCCCCAGCTTCATTGTCCTTCTCTGGACACACTCCAGCCCCCCAGTGTCTTTTTTGTTTTCTTCCAGTGAGTCCATCAGTGTCCCCATGATCCCTTTAGGCCTAAAGGAGACGAAGGAGCTGGATTTGCTGACACCACTGAAGGTGAGTGTTGGGGTTTTGCTCACTCAGTGTGAGGTAAGATGATGGAGAGGAGTTACCATGCACTTTGAGGGGTGTTTCAGCACACGGTTACAGTTAAGCGCTCTAGAAGAGATTGTGCAGCAGCTGCAAATTTTGGAACATGTGTGAAAAAAATATATAAATAAATAAATATATATATATGTATATATGGGGAGGAGATGGCCTTGGGAACATTGGAAAGTGGGAGTTGAAGGTCTGGAGGTGCTGGAGAGCAGAGCTGGGCAGGGGAGGGGAGGAGGTGGTTTTCTCTGCTGCAGATTTCCTTGCAGGGAGAGCTGGCAAGTTGCTTACACAGAATCACTTCAATCAGTTGCCCTTTAAATCATTAAAATCTGTTTGAGGAGTGAATCAGGCTTTTCTGTTGTCTCCTCCTCCAGGATTTCATCAGTGAACACTATGGAGAAGAGGGTGTCTTGTTTGAAAAAGAAATCAAAGAGTTCATGGAGCTGCGGCAGGTCGGTGTCCCTTGAGTTGCAAAGCCTTGCATTGACTTGTTCAGAAATGCTAGTTGGAGGTGCTACATTTTACTCTGGGGTATCCCTTGATCCAAACTGCACCTTTATCCTTATGTCTCAAGGTGCAGGATTCCCCCTCTGGAGCATCTTGGCTTTTAGGTTACAAAATACTACAGTTTGTTTGGTAGTTGGTTTCTTTCCCTGTCCTTTAATGCCCTGCTCACCTAGGATGGAACAGCAATAAAAGTTACGATGCAATCCATTACTGGATTATGAAGATTAGTTCACCCCCAGCAAGGCTAAACAGCTACTTTCTCTCCAGCAAGTGCTGGGAGAAAAGGAAATAAAAAGCAACCCTGCAAAGGTGAATTTTCTCCTCTCCTATGGAACAGCTCTTCATAAGTAACTTCAAATTTTGCCTTGCTTTGAAGCTTTGATCTGGGAAAGGAGGAAGAAAGAGCCTTGCCTAAGCCCTTGTGAAGGGCCTGATCTTGCTCTTCAGGCTCTGAGAGAGGAGGCCTTCAAAGCCAGAAGGTGAGAAAAGCCTTGTGGTTAAAACAAGGCATTAGGAGAGCTCTGACCCTCCTCCCTGCATCAGGTCAAGAGGTTTTTTTTATTAAGAGCAAAAAAATTCAATTTCTTCCACAGCATTTATTTCAGCAGAATTTACATGAATTTGTCTCTTAAAAAAATTTAATCCCAATTTGGTTTAGGGAAGTGTTGCCACTTGCACAGCACCAAACTGGTAGCTCCCCAGCCTTTTCCATGGCTGAACTTGTGCTGTGGGGCTGCCTCTGGGGGCACAGTATCTTGTCTGCTATTGATCTTATCCTATTGGTCATATGGATCTGATCCTATTGATCAAATAACTCAGGTGAAGCTTCTTCCCCCTGGGCTGTCTATCATGTGCAGTTCAATCAATCTGACATTTCCTTCCTATTTCTTGCACCAGTACAGGTGAGAGATTGACCTGCTGGAAAGCAGCT
>VYZU01073902.1:0-10271 GCA_013401355.1 Ceyx cyanopectus | reverse complement strand
GCAACACACAAACTCTAGCCATGGCCTTGGTTTTGCATTCTATCCCTCGCAGTAACTGTAAACATGAGCTGTTATCTCTGCCAGAAGCAGAAACTGTCTGCAAAACATGCTTCTAACTCTAGAAAATGCAGTTAGTTAGAAACTTAAGCTAAAAAGCAAAATCACTGAACTGAATTTGCTTGCTTTTCACCCAAACCAGGACACCCTTGGTACACTTCCACTGTTTGTGGTGCACAAGCCTTCCCAGGGGTAGCTGTGGTTATCTGAATTGCTGGTTAACCCAGCTGCTGAATTTAATGATGGGGTGTGAACTGACAGTGTAGGGTTCACCATCAGAATTGCCTGGGTTTTTCTGTATGGAGAGATGCTCCACAGGGTGCAGATCTCTGAAGGACAGATATCTCCAAATGCCTTTTTTTTTTCCCTAGAATGTATCTGCCTCCCTGTAGAATACTATAATCTACTATTGTATGTGTGCTTCAAAATATCAGATAGTTTCTAAGTAGTTATGATAACAAATCAAAACAAGGTGGAATTATTTCAAGTCACCAATGACATCACTGCCACCACCTGAACTGCTATGGTGCACTACCAATAATAACTGAATGATTCATTAGTTTCTGGCATTTCATCCTGTTCCTGTAAGCCTCCTCATTTGATAGAACAATGAAGATAAGCAGAAAATAAACCAGGCCTCCAAGGTCTCTCATCTCACCTTGGGGACCTAGGAAAATCCCTAGATCATTCCAACCTGACAGGCAGGGCACTTCCTGGGGAGACCCATCTTTTTTGCTCCAATAAAGTTTCAACTCCTCATTTGCTTTTCCTTTTTTTGTCCCACCTGCCCATGTCTTCGTCATGTATGAATGAATTCACATGACCTTGCAGGGCAGGAGCTGGGGCAGTAGTGGTAACCTCACAGAAGTAGCATTTGCCTGCCAGGTCTGCCGGCGGCATTGGGACTGAAATGATCAGCTGTATCAGTTGTGAATATGGCATGAAATATCTTCAGGCAGTGTTTTGTTGTGAGAGGGATAAAAGAATGTAAATATATTTATAAACTGACATAACATAAATGCATCATGACTCTGCACAATGGTTGACTTCCTTCAGCATAAACATAATAATTTCTAAATGGGGGTGTAACTTCTACAGATAGAAATGCCTGTGAAATCAGAGACTTCTGAAATCAGAGTTGTAAAATCACAGTACTTGATTAGTGCTGAACTATGGGACAATGAAGGTAGGGCACTCTGCCAGAGTCCAGGCACTGCAAGAAAGCCTAACAAGAACTACTGTTGAAAGGTAAAGCAATGCAATTCCCATCTCTCTGAACCAGTTCTGACTAAGTCACACAACCTGGCAGATGGGACCAGCTCACATTGCACCAAGAGACAGATATTACAGCTTGGCTGGTTATTGATTTGCCGTGGACAGCCCTACATCCACCCTGCAACTGAAGCCAGAGTTACGTTCCTAAACTGTTGACATCCAGGCACTGAGGTACCCTCATTTCCCAATCAGTCTGAGCACTCATGCTGTATTTTAACATTTTGCCATTGACCATAAACTTAAAAGAGACATTTCAGCTGTAACAGTAAAATAAGTAAGGATGTAATTATCCATTATGAGAAAACAAAGGTTGGACAGAATGATTCCTACAGAAATGATTCTGTGGCTCATTGTGGAGAGAAGTCACATCTGTGGGACTACACAGCTTACCTGTAACAGTGGATTTCCTGGCTGAAACTCTATACTGGAGATGAGTCTTGAACACTTTGTAACAGCAGCTGTGTTTGATATTCTGCACTGAAATAATCTTGGAAGGTGTCACTCCTTCATCACTGTTGTAGCACCTGTGTATGAATTCTATATAGATTCATGGGGATAAATTTTAAGGACATGACTTCTGCTACTTTCAGGTGACCAGTATATCTGGGGAAAAATTAGAGCAACAAAACTTTATGACCGGTGGTGACAGTTTTACCTCTCCATTCATCAGTATGACAAAACTGAAATATTTCAGGGTTTTAGAGCATTTTAAATATATGAAGAAACTGATTCTTGATAGAGCTAGATAGAAACATTCAGAACCCTGTGGATATACATCCAAATTCTGACTCGCATAAGCAACACATATAACTTCATCTATGTATTTTCCACGTCACTGTTTCTTCTGGTATGTGTTGCCTGAGATGTACTTGGAAGGGAACACTATTCTTATTGGCCTCATTTGAGAAATCTTCAGTTAAGATGTGCATGGAACTGTCTTTTATGAAGCAGAGAACAATAGTGGAGGCATCAGGGCAGGAACAAAATGTTCATATTTTTTGAACCATTTAAACCAACTGAAAGAAGTCACTCAGACAAGGATAAAGATGGGAGAATGTAAATTGGATATGGAGGCAGAAGGAGATGGACTTGAAGCAGCCCAGTAGTGAAATGTCTGGCTACCAACCTGCAATTTCCTCAAACCAGAGAGAGACCACAAACTCCAAATTTAATATTGTTTTCCTGATAGCAAGTAGCTGTGCAAATTGCTGGAAAAATGCACACTCCATCTGCATCAACAGGAGGGCCAGAGAATAGGACAAGGACACCTGCTTCTGGGAAAATCTCCTCAGAGCCTTTGGTCTAGGCAATAGGTACCAGAATATTTTGGTATCAGTTTACCATGTCTGTGTACATCTGGTTCAAAATTCATCAGCCATAGTCTACCACTCTGTGTTTTAATACTGATAAAGGAAAAAATAGTGCTGGATGGAGGATTTGGCACAGTATTCTTTAAATTCCTACTCTGTTCATATGATGTATTTATAATAATGTACTTTTTATGCTAATATAGTTAGTTTGGTTTTATAATAACTTGATAAGAAGGTGCTTGGTTGTTTGTTTTTTTCTGCAAGGTTATAAATACTTAAATTTCCTTAAATTATTGCAATTCAGAATACTGTACCCTTGCATGGGTGGGCCTTATCTTTCAGGCAGCATTTGAGGAAAGCCAGCTACAGTTTTATTCCCCTGGATTAAGATTATGTGTGATGAAAAGAGAAGGAAGTATAAAAAGCAATTGAGATGAGTTAAGAGAATTGGACTTTTCTTTGTTACTGTATTGCTTCTGGTTTACACCTTGGTAAACATAGGTTTGTGAATGATTAATTAATGCCTAAGTGATTAGATTAGGCAAATGTGTTGACTCAGAACATAACTGGAAAGGAGGAAGAAATGAGAGGAAAAAGGCATAGTGAATATGCAAAGCATTTTGCAATAAGCTTTTTTTTATGCTAGGTCAAGGTAACACAGTTTTATTTTATTGTGCTAAGTGCATAAATGTATTTAGCTAGAATGATGACTGCAAACTAAAACTCAAAAATATCTGTATTCAGACTAATAGAGATGTTCAGAATAACACAGAAAGATAAATCATCATGCCTCCAAGCATACTTTATAAACCTGATGTAACCGAAGTGAAACTTGTTGACAAAAGACAGATTTTTAAGGATTTAGAGCCTAAACCTTGGATAAATAGCTTAGGTCTTCAGACTGAGAGCAAGAGAAAGACGTTGAGCTCCTCACCACTGAGAGATGCCCCAACTCCTGCCCAACCATCAGTGTACACGTTTCTTGTACCCTAACTGACTCATTTGATTAACTTCTGGAAAGATTCCGACATCTTCTGTATGTAGGTTCTCAAGTCAAGTTGAAGACATTAAAGGGCCTCAACTGAATATATTGTAGGAGGATTTCAATAGGAATATTTAAACTACTGGATATTGAGGAAAATAATGTAAAAATAAATCAATCAATTTGTGACCATTGAAAAGAAAACTGAAAATATTAAGCATTCTAAAATGTTTTTATTCAAACTTAAGCTATTCATTTTACTCGCATGCTTTCACATTTCTTAAGGTCACTTTAAACAAAAGTGAATTTTTCACTTTGAAAAAAAAATTATGATTTCCACAGATTCAATTTTTTTCAAAAAATACATTTCAAAAAATAGTTGATTAATTGAGAATTGCCTGCAAGCAGCTTCCACTTTGATGAATCCTCATATTCTGTGGAAAGAAAAAAAAAACATGGGACCTGTTGGAGTTGGTCCAGAGGAGAGCTACAAAAATCACCAGAGGGCTGGAACACTTCCCTTATTGAAGACAGGCTGAGAGACTTTAGGTTATTCTGCCTGGAGAAGAAAAGGCAACAGAAAGACCTTACAGTGGACTTCCAGTACTTAAAGTATTGTAAGAAAGATGAGGACAATCTTTTTAGTAGGGCTTGTTGCAACAGGACAAGAGCTAATAGTTTTAAACTAAATGAGGAATCATTCAGACTAGACATAAGGAAGAATTTTTTTCCAATGAGGATGCTGAGACATTGGAACAGATTGCCCAGAGAGGTGGTAGATGCACCCCAACCCTGGAAACGCTCCTGGTCAGATTGGATGGGGCTCTGAGCAACCTGATCTAGTTGAAGAAGTCCCTGCTCACTGAAGGAGGTTTGGACTCGATGATATCCAAAGGTCCCTTCAATCCAAACCATTCTGTGATTCTATGAGTTTAAAATCTTCAACCACTTCCGGTCATAAAAATATGCAGGATTGAATCCAATGTTAATTAGCTATTTTTAACTAGTGGGTTTTGTTGTCTTACTCTTCTTATTGTGTTTTTAAATACTTCTGTTTTTAAAATACCTCAGGATGAAATTCTAAAATATTCAATAAACTAGCTCCTTAACATCACAATATTAAAACATTCGGAATTAATTTGCAATTTGAAAAATCAAGCTGTTATACATTTGTTAAAACAAAATAAAAAATATTCCATTCACATAAAATATGGCATTGCTTTTGTATTAATGAATAGTATTTTTTAAAGCATTTTTTTTCCTTGAAAGCTGTTTAGCTTCCAGCAAAGTATAACTTAGAGAATAATCATGTTAAGCATATTTTAAGGCAATATATAATGGTCATTCCTGTAATCTTGCACATAATACATTCTGACTATCACCTTTATCTAGAGAACTAATAAATGACAAATGACATGCATTTTTCATGACACTGCATTTCAATTATTTATCAAGTTACTGCTAATACTGCAGCCACCTTTATCAACTACCTGGAAAAATCAATATCCGACATGACTCCCTGGCATGTACCAAAGTATATAAGCATGAAATTTGTATTGCTTGGTCTCTTTTTGTCACTTCAAACCATCTGACTTAGAAGTGACTCTTAAATCCTTGTCATTTCCCTGTTATCTGATTTGCAGAAATTCAAGACTTAAGCAAACATGTCCAACCCCAGTGAGGCAGAACTCATTCACATGTTTAAGGGCATTCCTTTTACCATCAGGTCTTCTCCAGAACTTTTAAAATCCTTGGATACTTTTGATGCTAGAGAAGATGATGTCCTTTTGGTTTCCTATCCCAAATCTGGTAAGTTCTTAATTATTAAGTGTTAAAGAAGTCTCAATTGTTTGCTTCATGTTCCCGGCTTAAACTACTTGGGAAATGTCTGTGTATAAGAAACAGGGAAGGACTTATTAGTATGTGAATATACTGTTCTGTCAGTAAGTATTCAAGTTACTCAAAAAAAAACCCTGTGTCATTTTTCTAAATTTTGATTATTTTCTTGTAAATAATCTTAGGTGTTTTCATATTGGAAAGCAGATAAATATTTATTTCTTGTAAGGAAAAATCTGTACTTGAAGGATTTTCCTGAAGACTTTCTAACATTCATTCCTCAGCAAGAGTTGTATTAAGTTAGTTGTACGGCTCTTGGCTGAAGATTTATTAATTTTTTTATACCTGCTTGCCCTGCCTCACTCGCACAAAGAAATACACACCAAAAAAGAAGGTCAGTCAGTACTCCCCAAATATACAGGCTCAATTTCCTTTATAGGCAAAACATCCCAGTTCACTCTAAAATTAACGATAAAAATAATATAGCTGCCTTTCAGCTCTCAAGCAGTTTGTCTCATGAGATTGTTTTCTTCCAATATTTACACTCACAGAGTTATTTTGTACTTCAGCTACAGTCCTATTTTTTCCAGTATTTATATATTTAGAGCCAATATGATTATTCAGTTATGTAAAGTTTCTTGAATCTGGGGAATTAAAAGTATCACTTTTAGTATCTAAACAAGCTGTTTAGCAACATAATTTCTATAATGATTTTTTTTTTTCCTTTCAATTACTTTTCTGCAGGCACTCACTGGCTTGCAGGAGTTATAACAAAGCTTTACAGTACTCAAGTTACACTAACATCTCCCATTGAATTTGGAGACATATCCAGACTGGAAGAGCTGAATAAACTCTCATCAAAAAGAATCATCCCAACACATTTAGACTACAACATGTTACCTCAAAAATTTAAGAACAAGAAATGCAAGGTAAGACAAGAATATATAAAAGAAGGTATGTTAAGAGACTATTAGGAATCTATTTTGTCTTGCTGTTCCTTAATAATATTAAATTTTTTTTCAGCTTCTTGAAGTGGTTGGCTGTGAATTTTAGAGACACAGGTGATCAGCAGCCAAAGGCAGTGTGAGCAGAGACTTGGGCTAGGGACTAGGTTCTGTCCCTGCCTCACAGCTCAGATCACAGTTTTGGGTTCCTCCCATGTTAGTGTGTGAAGTCTTCAAAACAAAATCAGCTCTAGAGCTCAGATTTTAGAAGTACAAAATTTCTGGATTAGTCACATCCAGACTTTTGGACAAGGCTAATTTGAACAAAAGGGCCAAAAATTTATGTTTTGAAGTTGTCCTGTGAATGTTAATTAGTAAATGTTTTCATATGTTATATGTATGATATAGTGTACTGGCTTGTGAGTTAAAATGAACACAGCCTCTTTCATAACACATAAACATTACCCAGCTGCAGAAGACACACCTTTGTCCACATGGAAATGTTTACTAACTACTATTGACACCTGCCTAAGCAGGGACAAGTACATTCCTATCTTAATGACATGGTCACTGGCAGAGGAATCCTAAAATAAAGGGTTTTGATGCTGCACACTGCTTGTGAAAAATGCTACATTTACACACAGAGCTCCTCTAAAATAAAGGGTTATTATTGTTAATAACCATATCATCTTCATTTACAGATGATTTACATCAGCAGAAATCCAAAAGACACAGCAGTTTCCATGTATCATTACTACAGAGATAACCCAAATCTTCCCACTATTGACACCTGGACTGCTTTCTTTGACTTATTCTTAAAAGGAGATGGTAAGTATCAATGTTATGCGTTCTCTTCACAGTTTACATTTACTTATTATGAACAGAAAGAGTTAAGAAATATTAAGTGTGTGAAAACTCCTTATCGAACTCCTTTTTCATGCAGCTTTAGTTGGGGTTTTCTTTCAGGGCACATTCTAATACCAAGCCAAACAAGAGCAAACAATAGGATGCTATCTTCAGCCCTTCAAGGAGATATTGTGATAAGTGGCTGCATCATTTCAGCACAACTGCTCTTTGCTGGTTTTTGCTGCTCCTTGACATATCTGTTTAGAAACACATTCTCACAGACAAGTTACTTGATTTCATTTCTTCCCACAAATGCTCTGAAACCCCTGACAATTTGTTGATTCTGATGTGGATTTGCCTGTATTGCAACATTTCCAGCCTTCTCTTGTGAACCACAACAACTCACTGCTTCCCACCAAGAACCCATGTTTAACCTGTGACTGGGAGTACGCATATGCAGCTCCTCCTAAGCGGATGTAAGGGCAGCTGGGCTGTCCACAGACACCTCCTGTCCTTGGCAAGCAGCCCGATGGGTCCGGTGCTCCATTTGAAGGTGCTCATTCAGCTCTATGTGGCTCACTGCCGTGCTGAAGGGCAGGCAATGGGGCGCATGGAGAGAACATCATCAGGCTGCACTGAGAGCTATGCTTTCAGGTGTAGTGCCAGTCTTGAAGAGAGCCTTGGATGGTCCTTCAAAGGGAGCCTAGATGTTTTCATAAGCCCTGTTACATGCACTCTTCCTGATGTGCTGTCTTAGTAGTGGGGTTCAAAGAGCAAGGACAAGTTTTTTATGAGTGGCAGTGGTGGCATGGAAGATGACAAAAGGACCATGTTTCAGTTATCCACTCCCATTTTTAGTGTTTTATTACTCCTATTCCTGCTATACAACCATAATGATGATAACAACAACCATGATAGCTCACCTCGGAAACTTTGAAAGAAAAGTGCCATTGCAGTCATCATGGGCTTACATCAAAACTCCAGATGTCCATTTGTTTACTGACTCATATAGGCTTTGGTTTAGATCTTCATTCATTTGCAGGATCTTGGCTCATTTAGCATCAACTCTAAACATACAATAGTGAAAAAAATTATTGAATATTATAAACAAATTTTTAAAACATCTAAGCATCTCCCATTTATCTGTAAATCAGTAGCCACCCTATATTTTCTGTGTGTTTATGCATGGCACAAAAAGGTAACTATATTGTTTACAATATTAATTTATGTAAGAGGTGATACTGAGAATTAGTTTGTTGGGTTCGCTCATAATAGAAACATAGGAAGTTTGTGATGCTTGATTCAGATCCTGTAGTACTCTTGCAGAGTTAATCACAGTTCAGAACAAAGGTGATGACACACAGAGACAACTTTGATGCTGTCCCTAGCATTTCTGAGACTGTTTGTTATACCCCTGAACTCATCAAGGCTATTCTATGCCATTGTTGGCCACATACCTATTGCCACTAACCAGGAGATAAGGATTTGATTGAACAATATGAAGCACACTTGTTTTGCAGTTAGATGATTCTTTGTGTGGAGACAGCTACAGACTGGTGCATTCAGCACAATACTTAATTACATCTCAAGGTTTGCAACAGAAATTATGCCTAGTTACAACATTATATTCTTATGGTAGCAGTTATGAATCAAAGTCACAATACTGGAGAATGCTGACTGTGATTGATCTGTCCAAACTTCTTCTCATTGTCCTCCAGCAGTCATTCAATTCAGTTTTCAATGCAGTCTATCTTGTCTTTCAACCAGAAGAGTCAGAAAAAAAGAAAGATTAAAATTAACTCTCCTCCCATCATTTACCAAAAGGAGCAGAGAGGCAAAACAAATACTATAAGTCAACTATAAACCCATAAATTACCAGTGTTGTTGGCTGAATGATGCATTTGCAAAATAACTTACTTTTTTTTTTTTTTTTTACTTTAAAAAGTAGTAAAAATTCCCCTCTGCTGAGACAAAATAAAGCTTACAACAGTGTGGTCTATTTAAAAGACTCTATAAATTTCCTGCTGAAATGATAGTATTTCTAGCTGTGACCACATGCAGACATTTGTTGAGATACTTAGATCTTGTTAGGCCAGTACACTTTCTTTCATTACTGGCTCTTCCTTAGATTTTGTGCCTGTTTCCACAGAAACGTATCTCAGAATAGTATCTGCATCTCTGAAACAAAACCAAATTCCATCAAGAATGGTAACCTCTTTGGACTGTATGTTTGAGTCCCTTCACAAAAATAATTTAAACCATTTTAGAGGAATACAGGGTGCACAGTAAGTAGGGATCATTCCCTTGAATGTGTGAAATACAGTTGAAGTTATTGATAAATGAAGTTTATATTAATCTCTTATACATGGGTTTTCTTTTCAGTTGTCTGTGGATCCTGGTTTGATCATTTCCTAAGTTGGGAAGCACATGCAAATGACAAAAACATCCTGTTTTTGTTCTATGAAGACATGAAGAAGGTAATTACGTTCTTTGCTCTTATTTCAGAATTAATTACTTGTAAATTACCATCATTAAAATATCAAAAAACACATTAAAGTGGAAAAGAAGAAAGAAGGAAAATGTGAGTGAATTAACAAGCTACAAGCTATCAAGTCCTGTGAGAGCTTCATTTCATAGATGCAGGAGTAGGACACATAGTACATTATTTTCCCCAGCCTACAGGAAGAATTTTAATTCTTTGTTCTTGGTCCTGTGGAAAGACCAACCCCAGAACATCTGTTGAGGACCACACATTATCCTGCTATGCCTGACACTTCAGGTGAAATTTTCAAAACATTATGTAAGACAGCAGAACTACTCATGGTCTGTGGGAATTGCGCTCCCAATAAAGAAGAAAATTAGAGGCTAAGGGGGTAGGAAAAAAAAGTTTTATAAATGGAAGTTACTACACAAAAATCCAAACATCAACACACCTTATCTTTCAGAGAATGAATTTTTGAGTGAATAGAAAACATTTTATTTTTAAAGTGTTTCCATTAAAAGAGTTTGTTGCTGTTGTTT
>VYZU01073901.1:0-54700 GCA_013401355.1 Ceyx cyanopectus | reverse complement strand
AGCAGGCAGAGCCACCTAAAAATTTCATTTCCTAGATTGCTGGCAGGTCCAGAGATGAAAGGAAGTGAACTAGATGGGAGGGATGCAAGTTCAGGGTCAAACTAAGCTGCTAATTTCAGATTTGAGGATTGTTTTGTTCTTTCATTTAAGCTTTTTTTTTTTTTCTTTTTATCATTTGAAAACCACAGAGGAACATGGCAAGGCAAAGGCTTTGTTGTAGATTCAAAACAACTCTGAAATGTCTGTTTAGAAACTGGCAAAACAAAAGGGGAAGAGGGGTTTCCTCCCCCCAGTCCTACAGGCGTGAGGCAAGGACACCAAAGAAAAAACTCCAGTTTTCACCCCAAGTAAGCTTCAGTCAGAAACCCAGCAAGAAGGATCAGCCAGATGCACTGCTGGGCACCAGGGATGGTCCCATGCTCCCTGCCTCAGTTTCCCTCATTTCAAAACTCCTCTCCTTCCCCAGGTTGCCTTTCTATTAAGGGCTGCAAAAGGAAAGGCTTCAGGGGGAGGTTAAAGTGATTTGCAAACGCCCCTGGGAAGCATTAATGCTTATGGAGGTTAAGGAGGGAGGAAGACTCCAACTCCAGTACCTCCCACAGCTCTGGTGCCAAGGACATCCCCTAGTGGATCCAGCCTGAGACAGTTACACACTCTCACAAGCATCTGAGTGGAAACAACTTTAGCAGCACATTTCCATCCTCGCCAGCAGTGCAACAGCCAGAGAGCACAACCAGGGCTCCAATGCCACAGACAACCCCCACAGAGCCTCGGGCTCCCACTGCTTTGGGAAGAGGCCATGGAGGGAGAGCACAGATCTGCAGGCTCCAGGCACCAGAGAGGAAACTGTTAGATAAATTCAACCAGCTTTTCACTCCTCCCAGGCTTCCTGCAGCAGCTGCTCCTTCTGTCTCCCTGCTTTAGGGGATTCCCTTCTCCCCACCCCAGGCAGTGTGAAAGTTCCATCCAGTCCTGTCCCTGGCAAAGGAGCAGGGCAGGCATCAGCTCAGCCATCATCTAGCAGAGCCCTGAAACAGCCAGCCAGCTTCCAGATGGGCAGTCTGACCAGAAACCAGCTGGCCCCAGGGCTCGGCTGGTTTTTCACTGTTCTAGGAAGTGTTACTGTCTGGCTGCTGACTCAACCCTGTCTCTGAGCTACCCTTCAAGCCTCAGAGAAAACCTTTTGCAAAGTTTGATCTTCAACTCGTCCTACATCTTTGGAGCATGAACCCACCAAGAAGCAGCTCTGATTGCAAAGACCAAGGCTGCTTGCTTTTCTGGAGCAACCCTTGAACTGCAGCCCCCCCCCCCCCCCCCCCAGGTCGTGATCCAGCCAGGGGCTGTGTGCACACAGTGATCCCAACACAGGGAATGTACCCCCTCTTTTCCCAACCTTCTCAATGGCTGTGTCTGGTTTTAATCACCTAAGGAATGGGGGAAGCTGCAGAAGGGGTTGCTGGGGAGCAGAGTCTCGGGGTGCTGGCTCCACTCCCTCTTGTGCTTCCTGCTGGAGCCAAGCCCCAGCTGGGCTGTCCGTGAGAAACGGGGTTATTGGCTGACGATCCCAAATATAACCCAAACGATGGAAAATTCCAGGAAAAGAGCCAAGATGAGATGCTGGGAAGGGGATCATGGCCCAGCATGCAGCCTGGGGGAGCTGCAGAGAAGCCCTGGGCTCTCAGAAGCATCTCCCTGCTTCCAAACTCAATCTACAAACCCTCCCCGTGCTCTGAAGACCCAGGAGAGATGGGAGCATCCTCCAAGGCAACCCCTGGGTGCTCATCTCCGGAGAAGCAGCAGGACTCAGCCCCAGTACCCCATCTGGGGCAGCTGCCAGTGGGAAACTGAACTGGTGCTTCCCCTGGCTCGACTGGCCCTCGGAAATCCCCACTTTGTGCAAAACAGCTTCCAGGAATGGGACCACCCACACTTTAGCTTGCCCACGGCTGGCCCCTGCTGGCCCCCTGCTTCTTGCCCTGCCCCCAGGAGACCACAGCCTGGTCCAAAGGCACAAAAAAAAGATTTTCCCCAGAATCACCCAAGATGCCTCCAAGCAGAAGAAAAAAGCACCTTACATCTCTAGGCTAGAGGCAGCCTGTCCACTGCATTTTGGGGGTGATACCCAGTGAGGTCAGGAGTTTGTCGGGGGTACCTCATTCCTGGGAGATGGGATCTCGCTGCTGCCACCAGTGACTTGCTAGGAGCCCTGCAAAGAGATGTCCAACGCAGCACCCAACTGCTCTGCTTCAGTCCCAGAGGTGGTTACTCCGCCGGCAGAGCCTTGATCCCAAACACTGGGAGCTTCCAGGCCTGATTGCTCAGGGAAGATGATGAAAAGAGATAAACCAGCTGCTGAAAACCCATTTCTACCACTTCTCTCAGCCAGTTCCCCCGCCCACAACTTTCCGCCCTCCCTCCATCAGCAGCACAGCGGCTTCTGAGATCGTCCCACTCTGGAAACGGGTGTCTGCCCACGGGGTCCCCCTTCCCCCGGGGGGTGGTCCCCCAGCCTTCCCCTGCGCACCACCGGCCATCTGCGCTAATCCCAACCCCTCTCGCCTCCTCCAAACAGCCTCCCTTGGTATTTACACGCCGGCAGCTGAGCCGAGACACGCTGGAGGAAGGGGAAGAACCTTCTGCAGGCGGCTGGGTAGAGGATTGCTCCTTCCCAGGCGAACCCCGACCGAGTCTTGCCCAAGCTGAGCTTAAAAGCAGCCCGGGAGCATCCTCAGGGGCGCACCCCTGGCTTTTTTCCACCCTCTCCAGCACTCACCTCATCCCCCAGCACGCTCGGCTTCCAGCCCCAAATCCCTCCGCTGCGCTTTCTGCTCTTCCTAATGAATAAAAAGGAGGAAAAAAACCAAAAATAAATGAAGAAAAAATCCCCAGGCAGGCTCCCCGCCGGCGGTTTGGGGATGGCAGCAGCAGAGGAGCTGCCGCGCTCCGGGCACTCGCCGGGGTTTCGTTAGAGAAACCCGGGACCGAGGGTTTTTTTCCTCCGGCCGGTGATGTCACATCCTGACCCCGCCGGCAGCTCCAGCTGTCCCCGGGAAAAGCCTCTGGAAGCCGCTCTGCCGACCCCCGACAGCCGCTGCAAAGGCGCTCCCGGGTGGGCACCCACCACCCCAGCACCAGTCCTGGGTGCTCAAGTCCTTTTGGCCGCTGGTTGGCTCGGGGTTTTCAGGGGACAGCAGCACACTGGAGGAAAGATTAAATCCTGCAGCATTTCCACCCCTCTTCCCATCTTTTGCACAATTCTTCTCCCTTCATCCTTCCCCCTTCTGCACGCACCCAAAAATCAGCAGGAAATTTCAGTGCCAGGCCACTGTTCGCAACAGAAAAGCCACAGAGAGAGGAAAGAAAACCACCAACAAAGAGAAAAACTTTCTCTGCAGGCACCAGACTTACTTTTCTCTCTGTGTGGGAGGTGGGGCGAGCTGTGAAGCACGTTGTGGGATTTCAATCCAGCTGGATGGAAAGGAGCCTGCAGCAGCACGCTCAGCGCCCAGAGGAGCAGCCAGCGTGGGATGCTTTGGCACCGACCTGCTTTGGAGGGGGGGGGGGGATCAGGCTCCTGGGTGTGGGTGCACCCACCTGTGATGCTTACGGGGGTCGCAGGGGGGCAGGAGGCAGCGGCACGACCTCGGTGTTCCCATCCCAGCCGAGCAGCCACAGCAAGAGGAGATGGAAACGCTGCTGGAAATGGCTGCAAGTTGTTTGGCATCGGGACAGTTGTAGCGAGGGAAATGTTTCTAGGCATTGCTTAAATGTGTGTTCACCTCGGGTTCAGCCAAGCGTTGGCAGGGTGCAGGGGTGAGCTGGGGACCAGGGTGCAGGATGAGGCAGGGATAAGGAGCAGCAGGAAGGAGAGAAAACCACACAGCCAGCAGCCTGAGACAGTGGGAGGGTCTGGCTGCTGGATGCCTTCCTGTGAAGGGTTTGGGATGAGGGTTTGCCTCCCTTGAACCCTGCCTGGCTCCCTCTGCTGCTGGGGCCGTGGATTTACCTTCTGACCCCATGCAGAATGTACAGCTGGTAGGATGTGTTGGATCTCTGCAGGATCTGGACTTCTTTCCCCATGACAAGGCTTCTCAGCTACTGGTGATGCCAAAGTTTGTCCTCGAGGGCAAGCAATGGTCTTTAAACATAAAGTTAGAGGCCTAGAACTTGCAGTCACCCTTGATTATCCAGCAGCCTCCCAGAGCAGTAGGAGGGAGCTCAGCCCAGGCCCCACAAGGCATCTTCTTTCCTTCCTCTCTGTGCTGGTGCAAGGCTCAGCCCAGCACTGGTTTTGTGTGGGTGCAACTGAAACCACTTGTCACCTGCAGCAGCATCTTGCTAGGAGCAAAGATGACACCCAAAGGCCCTGAGCATCAGGCAGCAGCCACGAGCAGAGCGCTTGCTAGAGCCAGAGCAAGCTGGGCTTTGCCCACCCAGCAGCCCCTTGCTTTCCTGCCTGTCACCATTTGGGATGGGGATGAAGGGCAGGTCATGGACTAGGTGATGGGAGAAGGACATGCAGGGTTCACCCAAGCTTTGTACCCCTTGCCACCTGAAACGTTTCAGATGTCTCACACCTGCAGAAAAGGTAAAACCTGGAGGAGAAGCACCCTGCACACTTGGCTGCCAGGGCAGGAGGGAAGCACAGACTGTCATCAATGCAGTGCCCTGAGGGCTGAGCATCCTAGGTGGGCACCAGTGTCCATGCTCCTCCCCAAGGGATGCTGGAAACCACAGAACATCCTCAGACCTCGTGAAAGGCAGAAGTCTGTAGAGCAGATACAGCTCCCAGTGTCAAGCCAGGAGGAAACTTTCAACTGAAGCTCCAGCAAAAGAAAAAAAAATGGGCACCAATTCAAAACTGAGGGGGCTTGGCCATATAGGAAAGATCCCAAAAGGAAATAATGGCCAGGATTTACATCCAGGAAAGATGGAGCCAAAATCCTTACAGGCGAGTTGGGGTCCTCCCATCCTCATCTGTCTGGAGCTCCAAGGAGAAGGCCAGNGTCATGGAATGAGGCCCAACACAGTGATGCAGCTTCACACGACTTGGCAGGACACAGCTGCCCTGGATGGAGGAGCAGGGAGCCCCCTCCAAACCCCCCTGCCAGCTGCAGCACCCAGGTGGGTTCTCCCTGCACATCCCATGGGCACAGCAGCCTGGTGACTGGGGAGATGCTTGTTCCCAGGTAGGGTCTGGATGCTCCACGTGCCTGCACAGACCACGAGGCACAGAAAAGGGTGGGTTTGCTCTGGTTATTCCCAGAGAGGCAAAGGATGTGCTCAGTAAAGTTTGCCCTAGCCACACGGTGTCAGGAGAAACCCCTTCTCTGCTCCACCAGGTCCTGTGCAAGCTCAGAGGTTGGGAGAACTCAGATGGAAATCAGAGGGCACTGGAAATTTGCCATTTTCTAAGGCACAGAGGAAAGCAGAGATGAAAAATCAGCCAGGTCAGCATTCTAAGTTGAGAACATCCCCCTTCCATCTGCACTTCCTTGGTTGCTGTGACAGCCACCCTTCATGATCCAGGGTGTCTCCCCAAGGAGCAGGAAGGGCTCTGGGTTTCTTGCTGATGTGGGGGTGGGTGAGCAAGTGGTTTGAGACACTGATAATGAAGAGCCTCTGGCTGCCAAACCTGCTCCACTGCTGCCAGCAGGAGCTGCTGCCACATCCCAGGCCCTGGGCTCTCCTCCAGCCAGAGGCAGATCACAGACAGCAAGAGGGGAGAAGGAGGTGGCTCCCTAAAGGACCTTGTTCAGCCATGAAATCCTTGCTATGCAGAGTCACAGGGAAACTTGGAACTTCTCCACTTGGAGGCTACTACATCCACTTGGATGCATCCACATCTGAAGAGCCTGGCCAAAAATGGCTGAAAACCTGCAAAGGGACCTAGAAAACTCCTGCAGGATATTTGTTCTACTGCAGAATGTTTGTCATGCCCAAGGATCTAGGATCTCAGACACTGAGCTGGTGTAACTCAGTGCAGCCCTGACCACAGAGGAGCAGCCTGAGCATCTGAAGAAATGTGGTTTTTAAGCAGAAAATTCAGGCCATGCTCACAGGGCTGAGCAGACAGGCAGGCACTCTGTGTGCCAGCAGCTCAGAACAGAGACACAAACCTTCCCTCTAGTGGCTGCAGGGCACAGAAATCTCAGTGACCTTCTCTCACCAGCCCTCAGGCTCAAAGACACATCCCGAGCACATCAAATCTTCCAAACCCTGTGGGAGTTTTTAGTGGTTTTAAACTGGTGCAGCTGCCAATTTACACAAAGCACAGAGAGCCCCAGAGTTCCACAGCCTGGTAGGTGCCCATCTCCATGGCCAGACCATGCCAAGGCTACAGCAGGCAGCATGGTTCATGCAGAGTGAAGAAGCCACACAGCCATGAAACACCCCTGGGTCAGTTCTCCAGCTGAGTTACTCCCCCTCACAGCAAATATTCAGGGGGATGGAGGATCAGGTCTAGATCAGGCCTTTTAGACCTTTTTCTTAGTGGCCTTTGTGCCAGTTTCAGTCTCATTTACCACACCAGCAGTGCTGTGGTCAGTAAAATCAGAATCTTACCAACACTGCCCTGTGAAAGCAATCACACCAATGTGGGTTTTTGCTTTCCTCAGTTGCCAATCAGCAATTGAGAAGCTGGTTGGTGGCTCTCTCTGTTGCTCTGCCAGTCCATCTTGCTTTTATTATGGATAGTGCCTTTCCCAAAGTGGGAACAAGAGCTATTTTCTGTCCCTTCAAAGGTCATTTGTAGAGCTGGCTGACTAGATGTCAGTCTGAGAAACATTAATTCTCCAAAGCAGGCAGTAATCCCTCTGCATTGTGAGAAAATTAAACCATGTTCACAAAGTTCTACTCCTCAAGTATGAAATTCCCAGAAAAAAAAAAATCTAGTCACTCTGTTTTTTTAATCCTGAGAAAAACACAGGCCACAGTATACATCTGTGTAAGGAACCTCACACACAAAGTAACAAAGAGGAGTCTGTTTCAGACCATCAGTCCTATTCTTTTATCTTGATGGAACAAGCCTGTATAAATTCCACACAGATTAAAAAGCACTGGACCATGCAATTATAATGGTGGAGGGCATTTAAAATGCATTTACTGAGAAGAAACACTGGTGGTATCTCTCCTGATGTCAACAGAGTCCATTATGTAACTCCCCTTCTGTCACTATTTCAGATGGCAAAAAATCCAGCACACGGCAGGAAGCTGGAGGATGGGAAAGGGGCTCATTCTGATGAAGTCACACTGAAGTTCAGGGCCCTGTTTTGACAATTTTGTCACTCAAACAACCCAAATCCTCATCTTGCATCATTCCCAAGCTGTCTCCAGATCCTTTCTGTAGCCAAACAAAGAGGAGCACCCCACCTAGGAACCCCACTGCCTGCTGCTGGCTGGCTTCACCAGTCAGACTATGACTTGTCAGAAGTCTGACTGGGTCTGAGTTCTCTTGCAAGTCCACTTTGCTCCAGCTCTGCTATAACTGCCATGTATTTAAATTCACTTGATCTGTGGTTGAAGGTCTCCACTAATCCGTAGGTTTCAGAACGATCCGTGGCGTAGAAGAGCTGCACCTGGTTTGCCAAGCACTGAGCTTCATGGACCACCTGGGAGTTGAAATAAAGACTGTGTTACCATCAGGTCTGGCTGAAGCTGAGCATCCTGCTGAAAAAAAGACTCATCAGTGGCTCAAAGTCATGCTCATTAAATGACTCAAGTCCAACTCAGCTAAATCTGAGTCACAAGGGATGTTCCCCGGGTTCAGTTCTCTTCAGGATCTTTATTAGAAGCACAGAATGTTTGGGGTTGGAAGGGAGCTCTGGAGATCATCCAGTTCAACCCCCCTGCCAGAGCAGGGTCACCCAGGGCAGCCCACACAGGAACAGATCCAGGTGGGTTTGGAAAGTCTCCAGAGCAGGAGACTCCACAACCTCTCTGGGCAGCCTGGGCCAGGCTCTGTCACTCTCACAGGGAAGAAGTTTTTCCTCATGTTGAGGTGGAACTTCTTGGGTTGCAGTTTGTGCCCATTGCCCCTCATCCTATCCCAGGGCACCACTGAACAGAGACTGGTTCCTTCTGCTTGACACCCACCCTGCAGATACCTGTAAACATTCATCAGATCCTCTCTCAGGCTGTTCAGCCTGCAGAAGAGGAGGCTGAGGGGAATCTTTCTGCTCTCTACAATCACCTGACAGGAGGTTGGAGAGAGGAGGGGACAACCTCTTCTCCTGGTGTTGTGTGACAGGACCAGAGGGAATAGCTGCAAGCTGCACCAGGGGAGGGTTAGGCTGGATATTAGGAAACAATTCTTCACTGAGAGGGTTCTCAACCATTGGAAGTGGCTGCCCAGGACAGTGGTGGAGTTGCCATCCTCAGAGGCATTTAAATGGTGTGTGGACCTGGTGCTCAGGGACATGGTTTAATGGTGAGCTGGCAGTGTTGGGTCTAAAGTTGGACTGGCTGATCTTGAAGGTCTCTTCCAAGCAATATTATGTGATTCTGTGAACTCCATTTAGCAAATCTCTTAACAAACCACATCCCTCTTGTTCCTGACCTACTTACTTCAGCCCACTGCCTACAAACTGCTCTCCTGCTGAGCATGTACCTCAGAGGTCAGGAAGGTCTGTCATGATCCCTGCCCACTGGAGAGGCACCAAATTCCCATCTTTCCCTCCTTATGGTTGACCTATTTGCAAAAATTGATTGTTTACTCTGCAATCCAACAGGGCAAATGCATCACCAATGACTCCTCTGCAGATCATTGCAGCACTGCTGTGAAGTAGGTCAGTTAGAGGTGGGATGTTCAGTTATCTTGTTCCACCAGTATAATCCCCAGGGTTGCTATTGGTCCCAGCACTGGAGTGTCACAGACACAAATGGGAGCACACCCACAGACAGAGAAAAGAGCAAAGGGCTGTAGAAACCCAACCCACACCTCTGGACATCTGATTTGACAAGTAGTATTAAGCTTCAAAGAAGTGTTTTGTTAGCAGGTAGCAACAGTTTTAGTTCAAATTTGCTTCCATTAATAAGAAAAGCAAAACCATCTCTTTTTTTTTTTTTTTTTACAATAATACCTAATGTAAGAAAAAAGAAACAAACAGAAGAATTCCTGAGCTAAAATCACCAGACAGACAGACTGATGATTTCCTTTCTATCTACTGAATCAATTAGGTTAAATAAATCTAGTAAGATCCTTCTCTAGGAAAGGATCTCTTAAAGACTTCACTTGAATTTGGTTCCAATTCAAAACTGTAGGAGGATCTGCAGCATAAAATGAAGCCAAGAAGCAGATTTCTCTTACCAAGAACTTGGAGTCCATTTCTGCTGTCATCAGAACAATCCCTTTTTCCTTCTGCAGCTCAGGATAATGGTACAAAACCAACTGGCTAGGAGCAGCTTCACCTTGGGTCTGAAAGGGTTAAGAAACCTGTCAGTATCTCACCAAGAACTGCAGCTCTATTGCAGATTTGGAGGCTTGATTGCAAAACTTCTGAGTATTAACTGCTCTGGAGGCAGTCACTTTTCAGAGCTTAAGGGTCACTTCTAATTAGGAGTTCATTATCCTGGTATTTACAGAAAACAAGGGATTTGCAGAGTTAGGTTGGGTTTTTTTCTTGACTAAAGGCCATTTTGCATTTGAAAGAACCCCTGATTTCCAGAGAGACATTTCATCTTACAGCATCTACTGGCATTTTATGCAACTTGCACAAATAATTCTAAGCAATTTGGCTCTGGCTTCTCTTTTGAGGCTATTTGACTCCCACCTCATTCTCCTTGAGATTATAGAGTCACTTAATATCCATACACTTAATTTACCTGCAATTAATTTACTAGCTTACCCATAATTAATGGCAGCTTTTCCATCCTTTCAACTTAAGCTTTACAACCTATTTGTTAAATTATTGAGCAAATACTACACACTGTAATATACTGAGATATTTCTGGTTGCTAAGCCATTTTTGGAGTTATTTCATCCACTCACCTGAACGTTTATTAGTGAGGTGAAGTGCAATTGTGATCCTGACCACTGCCCCACAAAGAACTCATAGCCTTCTTTTCTTGGCAAAGCATATAGGAACTGCAGAGAAATGATAAAAAAATTAGAATTCTCCCTTTCATACAACAAAATGATGCCCTTGTCACACTGACCTCCAGCAAAAATGCTTCAGGGAGAGAACCAGAAAAAGAAGGGTTTCCTTGCTCCCTCAGCAGGAATCAGCCTTGGAAGCAGACAATAAACCAACTATTTCATTAGCAAATATGTTGGCACATATTTTTATCAGTATTAGGTGAGACAGAAAAAGGAAAGGACAGTAGAGAACATTCAGACTTTGTAGCACATTCAGATTTTTTTATTCACTTCTAGAAAACTAACAGCAGAAACTGGTGAATATAAGGTCAGGAGCATTCAGGATATTTAATCCTGTAATTTCAACTGTTCCAGAACAGGCAGCAAGCATTTTCTCTCTAGAGCTTGACAGCTTATTGAGGCTGGGGACTTGCTTGTTTTCCCCACCCTGAGGGAAAGGACAACATGGGAGCAGAAAAACATGCAGGGTACCTGAGTAAATGCCAATGCACCACACAGAGATGCATTAAAAGCTCTAAGTGACATTCCAAGCTCCAAGTAGCTTGGAAAGCCAGATATATTTGATCTTGCTCTTGGGAATTGAAATGTAGGCAACAATGAGGCTGAATACAGGAGGGTCAAAAGTTTATAAATCAGGTTTTAGAGGAGAAACACCTTCCAGCTTTACATCCACACACTGAGTTTCTGCCATACGTACCGAGGGACATTTCTGGGCTCTCTTCCACATTAAATCAAACTTCTCTGCCTTTGGAGAAGGAGAAAAAGAAATTCAGTTTTCCTAACATGGAAACAGATGCACAGTTATTCACAACCACCTCATTACAGGGAACAACTCCCCTCTGCAGAAGGCACAGCAAACAAGTGTGTGGAGAAGTGTATTTTGTACTTAGTTACCCAAATGTCATCAGGATCCTGTTTGAACAGATGCAGCAGCAAACTCCTTGGATCCAAAGCTTTATTCCTTGGAGGTGGGGGCCCCAAGTTTCCAGCTTATGTTACATCCCACTGCAGTAACAGCTCCACTGCATCATGTGGTGTCAACAGTTGAGCAAGGAGACAGATCTCTGGCCCCAAATTGTGCCTAGATACTCCAATAACCTGCTTACTGCTTAGGGTTGATATGAAAACCAAATGTATTCAGCCACCCCTGATGAAACCTGCCAATCCCAACATGTTCTCTGTGTTCCTCCACATTTTTTTGCCTGCTCTTCCCAGCACCAGATGTTAGTTTGTACTCTAAGGTGTTCAGGAAAGAAAACACATGCCCTTCATCAACACAGAACTCCTGTGTGTGTGCTTTTGAGCTCTTAAGAATTATGTGAGGCCTTTCTTACAGCCAACAAAAAAGCTTCTGGCAAGACACTGAGGTTTTTTTTCCCCCTCAGTGACACCTCCTAATGTGCCCAAGATCTGGTTTCCATTAAAGCCTTAAAAGCTTCCAAAGCTCCTCTAAAATAGTGCAAAGAACAATGCCAGTCCCACTACTGAAAGAGCAAAACCATCTTAGCTGGAGTCACTGTTTTTGGCTCTTTGCTGCAATAAATTTGCCATTCCAACTATTTTCACAGCATCCACATGGTGGTAAAACTGAAAACCAAAGCTGCTTGACTTCCAAACCCACTTGGCTGTTTCCAGAGCATACAGCACTCCATACATTTAGAGCACAGATCCCAGCAACTCCAGTTGCAGCTCAAAGGGCCAACTGCAAATCAGCCCCCAGATCTAAATGAGGTTTCAAGAACTCAAGGAACACACAGTTCATGCCCAGCTGTGAAAAGCCAGATTTAAGAGATCCCCATCACATGCAGACTGTAAAGCAAAGAAGAAAAATATACCCCAAAAGTAAAAAAAAAAACCAAACCAACAACAAAATGCTTTAGTCTGATAAAGAACAATTAACATCTGGCCAGGCTATCAGGAATAAGAAATGTGATCTTATCTCAGTGCAAGACAGTGCTGCCAATAATTGTCCATGTGTGAAAGTCAGAAGTGATTAGCCACGTGTGAGTTATTAGCCAAAGTGCTCTAGTGCTGTCCTATTAGCCCTGAGTTGGCTCTCCCTGCTGCAGGGAATTGGGGAAAGAAACAAGCAACTCTGAGAAAAAAATGATGGGAACTGGGGAAAAAAAACAAGCAACTCTGACAAAAAATGATGTGAAAATACAAATGCTACCTCAGTAGATAGCAGAGGTCTAGGAAGAATGAAAAATGCCTGGGAATTCAAGCCAGGAGTTCAGCACAAAAAAAACCAAAGCTAAACAACAATTGTTTTGGGGAGAGTAATGTGATAAAAAGGAATACCTTTTTGTTTTTCCATTAAAAAAAAATTATTTTCTGGAAAAAAAAGATTTTTTCTTTGGGTCAGAAAAATCACTCAATCCAGAAAGAAAGTTTGTTCTCAAAACCTCATTTTGCTTCAGTGCAAGAGGATCCCAGTGATAAAGGGAAGATTTGCACACTGGCCTTGGAAGTGAATAAAAAGTACAGGGGAAGTACTTACAGGAATAACAGCATAAACTGTGTCTTTGGCAGAAAAATACTGATTCCAAATCTGTATGAAACAAAGGAGGTGAGATACAGTTAAAGTCAAGCATCTAGTATGGTAAATGTTAGCATATTAAATACTAAATAGGTACTAAATATTATTTGGAATTTATTATTTGATCCTTTAAAAAAGAAACAAACAAACAAAAACCTTTATCTTCTACTATTGACATGCACTTGAATGTGCTTTTTATAAACATACATCCATAGCCACATCTCATTTTTCATGCAAGTTAAATTTCCATCCTCACATGTAGATTACTACTAAGCACAGATGTGCAGGAAACTTTCTTCCATTTAAATCCATCACCTGTTTTATCTCCTCTGCTGATTTTTCTCTCACCATCTCAATGTTAAGAATTGAATCAAGTGTCTGCAAGAGAAAACATAAGGAGTTTGGCATGATGACAGTTCTGATTCAAGCAAAAATCCAGAATGATTGGATGGAATTAGAGAACACAATCAAGGTAGAGCAGCAAACTCTCCTTCAGCAACCTCTTGGCAGATTTACACAGAAACTTTGCCAGAAGAGTGTGACAAAAAAAATGAAACCATTTCCTTGCTCCTCTGCTGGCTGGTCCTTGGAAGTATCTTTATGTGCTGTAAAGGCAGCTTAACCCTTTCCATTTATTGCATTCAGTAAACATCTCCTAACCAGCAGAACTTCCAGGGTATCAGAGATTAAAGAGGAAATCATAAAAACCCAGAGTGCCAGGATAAGACTGAACATGATCCCAAGAGGAAATTTAAATCCTATACTCAAATGCAGCATAAAACATTAGTTTTATGTCAGGAAACTCCTGCCTGAATCACTAATGGCAGCAATACAAGTTAATCTACATTATCAATTTTCCAGCAAACACTTGGGCTCCTTTCCCTTACCTTATCCTTTGTGAATCCTCCCTTTGATGTCTTTGTGCCTGAGCCTTCTGCCTAGAAGAAAACATCCATCTTTAGTTTTTATAGCTGATGCTTTACTACCATTTATTTGACTTCCCTGACGTGCATAATACACCTGCTGACAAAAAACTCCTGAGTAGCAGCTCAAGTTCTAAGATACTTGAAGATTGATGCAGTGCACTTATAATAAAATTAATTTATTAGAAGAAGAAAATCAGCAACTTAGACAGATTAGGAATTTCAAGTCCAGAAAGGATGAGTTTTTATTTATTATTTACTATTAATTATTTAATATTATTCAACTTTTCTTGCACTTAAAGTGATGAATGCAAGATCATGTCACTCCATCTGGTCAAACTAAACTGGAACTAAATAAACACTTAAACAAGGCCTCAAGCACAGGATTTACAGTCTAAAAAAGTAATAAAAGAATACCCTGGAACACAGCTCAATACTTTTAGCCACCAGAGAGTGAAGTCTTGGGGCTGCTTACTAACACCATATGTTTGCAGCAGTTTGCTAATCCTATATGTCACATTATAGCTTTAATAAACGTGAATTAGAAAGAAAACTGGCCTTGCCTTTTCCTCCATGCACTTGATAAATTCTCCTTGCTTGGAAGAACCCACGGGCTGCTTTTTCACTTCATTTCTTTTTTCCATACGGGATTCAAACACATCTGGACTGGATCTGAATCAGAAGAGGGGTTGTTAACAGCACTGGGGGATTAACATCAGCTGGCCTTCTACAGATTCACATTCTCAGTGTAATATTTTTATCTCTTGCTAGCAAATACTCGCTCTTATCAAGCTGATCGGGTTGGGAGGTGCCAACCTCGTTGACTCTGTGCCAAATGTAAGTGAATTTCAAAGCAGCATTAGGCCTAAACCGAATCATTTTGCACCAACGGGCACAAACCTAAGTGACCTCCCTCCTCCCCAAAAAACCCAGCTCCTCCAGCGCCCCTTCTCCCCAAAATCGCCATGTGTGCACCCCCGGCCCCCCTTTTCCTCACTGCTGTCCCTCAAGACCCGGCCTCCCTCCAGCACCTCCGCAGCTCCTGAATCTTGTGCCGGTACTTCCCGTAGAAAGGATTCTCCTCCAACTCCGCTTCTCCCGAACCCGAGCCCGGCCCCATCAGCTCCCGGCACGGCGGGGCCAGCAGCCCCAGCGGGCGGAGAGCTGCTCGGCTCCGAAGAGCAGCCCCCAGCCCCAAGGCCTGCAGCAGAGGCCCCGCCATGACACCCTCCCTCAGCCCGCCCATAGCCGTCCGTCCTCCGCAGCGGTCCGCCCACCGCCCTGGCCCCGGCCTTCCGTTCCGCTCCCTTCCGTTCCGCCCCGCGGAGTGAACGCTTGGGAACCACAAGTTGAAAATGGAACTTTTATTGAGATAAAATTAATAGTCGCGTTACATGGTAAAAAAGCGTGGAGTGCGGCAGCTCAGCACAGTGAGTCAGGGTCAGTGAACCTAAATACACCGAGCAGTCCCTACACGGGGTGTGGGGGAGGGGGGGGGAGGGTGTCACCCCCCAACCAAAAAACCCCAACCAAAACCAACCAAAAATGACAAATACAGCCCGAAAACGAACCCGAGAATCGCAGCATAGCGGCAGCTCTCAGCAGAACATCACCCTGTTCCCACTACAGCCCAGGGCTCTCACACACATCACTCTTCCCCCAGCATTCCGAGCACGAAGCCACCACAGGCCCCTGTCCAGCAGCCACTCTCTGCAGGCCTGAGCTACACAGAGAGCAGAAGCAGGACAGGGGTATTTATTGTGCCCGTGCGTTTTATGCCCCTTGCCCTCAGCAGCACGGCTAAGAGCCAGGAGAAGCCCGGGTCAACCCCCGGGCACAGGGCACAGAGGCTGGATGGCAGCAGTGGAGCAGAGAACACGTAGCTGCCCTGAGGCCAAACAGCAGGATGATGAGATCTCGTTAAATTAATAGCATGAGGGCATCGTAAAATGGCAGCAATTAGTGCCCGAGAACGCTCTTGAGCTTGCAAATGAAGCAGCAGCACAAGACAGAGGTGCTCTGGTACCTATTACTGACCAGCTCTGCCCTGGTGCCTGTTACTGACCAGCTTTTGGCTACTTGGGAGTGGAGGACAAGGGTGGCTGGAGCAGCACATGCTTGTCTCTAGCTGAGTTTCACTGCTGCTGTGGAAGAGCTTCCTAAAAAGTCAAGCAGACTGCAGCAAAAAGAAAAAAAAACCAACCCAAACACAGATTCACGTGGCGACACAAAAATCCCTTAAATTTTAAGGTTAAAGTTAAATTCCATACAAATCAAACTTCCAAAAATATTTTGCAAACTCTGGCATATGGCTATGATACAGTATGTACAAATAAAATACCAGAATGGTTACATTTATTGCTCTTTTGTGTTTTTTTTTTCTCCAATGTATTTGGTTAAGGATTTATACAGTAGTATATAAAAAGGTGTGGGAAGTGGCAAGAAGCAAATGCTGGCTTCTTGTCCTCTCAAAAGCCAATGTTGGTTGGTTGGTTTGGTTTTGAAATACTGTGTTTCCAAACATCACATCAAAAGCATTTCCATATTGGGTCACATCTGCATTACCCAAACAGGATAGAAGAGCAACAGTGAAAGAAGCCTAGGCAATGGCTAACAGTGCTCCAGTTAAATACCTCTTCACTGATCCATAAATTCCAGAACACAGGTACTCATAAAACATCCAGTCTGAAGTTATATGTCAGCAACTATGAAGCAACTGCCACATAAGCTGATGTTTCAGCAAGGTGGGCAACTTCAATTTGCTAATCATGCACAAAAACCCCTCCCAACAAGAGAGATTTGTGAGCAAAAATCACTCAACTTGGCCCTGATTTGGTCTACAAGAGAATCCCTTCTGCAAAAGTCACTATCTCTGTTCCAGGTTATAAACACACTCTGTGTTTAGATCCACTGGTTCAAACAAACCCCAAAGTTCCTCTCTAGTAAGGAAACCTCACTTAAAAGCCACATGTCTGCAGAGAACACCAACCCCACACTCCTGCCCTGCTTTTTAGACCCTTCTGTTGGCAAGGATGCAAAAGGTAACAGTGCCAAGAAGTGACCAGCACTCACCAGCAAACAGCCCTCAAGTCTGCCCTGGCCCTTCCCCAGCTGCTCACACACCTAGTGACAAACACCAAGCTTTATCTGGGACACTTGAGAGTGACCCAAACAACTGTGGATGGAAGAAACTGGCAGCATCAGCAACCTAAAAGATCCCAGTCAGTGACACCATCAGCACAGCACTGGTGGCTCCTGAGGCATGAGCTATGCAGGTGGCACTTCCAGGCTGCACTGCAGACTTTACCTCTCAAGCAGCTGTTAAAAGTTATGCAATGCTTTCAGATTTTAGGCTCAGCTCACAAATGTAACCAGGACACAACACAGCAAAGCTACAAGAATGCTGAAGTGAAAACCTGAGCACCTGGCAGGTGAATTTCTCCTGGAGGCTCATGATATGAAAACACTTTGATCTCTTCCTTCTAAAAAGGAATCCTGCTATAGGTGGGCATGATTTACCACTACTGCTTTCCTTTGAGTCCAAACTCAGTCATGGCTATACTTAGTTTAAATCAGACATTCATCTGAAGCTCTTAACCACTCCTTTTAGGCTCAGTCTCTCCTTACAAACATCTTCCTACCAACACAGCCCCTGACACAAACTTCCCCTTAAATAAGCATAATTTACCTCAAATATTTACAAGCAGAAGCAGCCCATCTTGACAAGACAGATTTTCTTCTGCTCTACATAAAGTGCAGCTCTCTAATTTAAGGCAAATTTCAGTGAAATATAAAATAATCATCTTAGTATGTACACATTTTAAATTAAAAACAAGAACTCCCTTGGAAAGAATGAGAGGAAAATGTTTCCACATTTGGGAATTTTCCAGATTTTAAACACAGTCCCAATAATATGTCCTATTGACATATAAATCTGCAATTTCTTGTCAATAAATGCAAAATAAAAAGAGGTGGCAAATGTGTACAGTAATTTAGTGCCAAAGATCAGCAAAACACTGGGAAAGTGCAGAGTTTTTCATGTCCCATAGTCTCCTTTAGCTACAGTAGCATCTGTCAGTATCACACCTCTAAACATCTATCCTAGACACCTAATGCTAATCTCAGTTCTTGCAAGGAGTATTTCTCATCTCCATCTGTGTCAAATTCCTTAAAGCTCTGTGGGTCTTGGGCTGTGGAGTCAAACAGCCTTTGAAGATCTTCATAGGAGAGTTTTCCATCAGCATCTTCAGTTGCTTTTTCAAACAGATTCTGAAGATCTGCAAAGAGAACAAGGATTGAAAAGCAGCTCAAGTACACAGGAATGTCCCATAAACTGCTCTCCCAGTTTTATTGCACTATTTCTTACTACCTAATAACTAACTAAAGCATCCTTAGGTATGTACTTTGCTTTCTTTATTTTGCAAGTTGGTCATAACAGTTCAGGGATAAAAAAGCACAAACATTTCAGGATTAAATTACATGTAAACTGAAAAAAAAAAAAAGGAAGTAATCCCTATTTCTGGCCACAACTAACAGTCCATTCAACAAGCACTCACTGCATACAGATGCAGTTACCCTGCAGCAAAGCCAGCTCTGACTGTTGCTATACCAACAGCACCAGTGACTGAAAGGGAAAAGGGGCTATTCACTTCCTGATGCAAAGCACTGGCCTTTCAGCAGCTGAAGGGACTGAACAGCAAAGATCAAGAAAAGATTCATTTCACCAGTGCTCTCAAAGGAAACAACAAAAAAAAAAAGCAGCCCCCAAACATACACACTCACAACTACTTCATTTCCCTTCAGTACTCTAGTTCTGCCCCTGATTTCTCTTCCAGTTTCTGGGGCATCTGGTTTAAAACTTTGGCACTCAAAACAATTATAATTCACACTCCTGTCTAAATGCCAGGTTCTTTTCTATTACATGCTAGCTAATTTTAATGGTTTTCTTGCCTGCTTGTGTTTTGGTTTGTTGGTTGGGGTTTTTTGTTTTTCTGTTGATTTTTTTTTGTTAAATCCATAATCTCAAGCTTTTAACATTCACCTCTCTTCTCCCAGAATGCCCAGAGACTACCATAATTCCAGTTATACTTATTTAACTCCTAAACATTTACATGAAATAATCAGGAAAAGAAAAGGTCAGCCTAGAAAGGCCACACATACCTTTGATGCTGGAAATTCCTGGTAAGGACAGATGTCTCAGCTGTCTGTTACTCTCTGTGTCATCATCAGCTGACCTTGAAGTCAGCCTTGAAAGGTCTGTAGGCTTTGCTGTAGTACTCAGACTACTTTCAACTGTTCCAAAAATAATTTCTATTAGTCTTAAAAAGGCCACAGAATTACAGTTAGCAAAGACAAAAAAAACAAAACCAAACCTGATAAAATTATATATTTTTTAATCACAAATGCTGTAAGGGATAAGAATGCTGCAAAATCCTTTCAGCATCCAGCAGTCTGTCCCCTTTGACCAGTAACTGGAGGAACAGAAGGAGGGAAACTATTTTGGACAGTTACACACCTTTAATCTTCCACACTGTACCAGGAGATATGTATTTCCAAACTCCATACATGAATGGCTTGGAAGTGCTTTCTACTTCCCAGGCTGAAAGGGGGGAACAAGCTTCATTAAGCTAATTACTTCCACCCCCTGGGTTGTCTTCGCCTTGTCAATACAGGTATCATCTTCTCCACTAAACTTCCAAGCTGTTGCTTAGCAAATTAACAGCAAGCACAGCTTGACTGTAATGAAGTTTAAGAATTCTCTTCAGTACTACCTGAATTTGTACAGCAAAAGTGCAGAGTTGAGCCAAGTCAGCAGAGATCCAGACCCTTCCTCTGAGTTAGACTTTGAAAACACAAAAATAGATGCTGCTGGGTGTAAATTTCTACAGGTAAGTCACTGTTAACTGAAACCANGAAAAAAAATATCTTTAGAAGTACCCCTTTAGTAGATGGAAGAAACTAAGCAATTAAAAATATTTACTTTTAAGTGACTTGGAGGCCTCCAGGCTGATCAAATTTAAATTGATAAACAAGATAGAAGAATGAAAAAAAATATATATATAGGAAAAAAATTCTAGAAGCAAGGAAGGAATAAAGTCTGTAGAAGTCCCCACAGCCAGTTCACTCACCTGTCTTCTTTCCAGAAGATAGAAACTAACCTCAGCTGTGACACCTCCTACCCCCAGCCCACAATTTAGCCATTCAGTTTGTTAAACCTGATCACAGCCACTCAGTTCATTCCCCCCAGGCAGCTTTCAGCAATTCCTAGACTCCACGAGTGCCAAGTTTCTCCAAGACAACCAAAGGAAGTGTTTAAACCTGGATAAATGCTGTAAACCCAATTAACAGCACAAACTCACAATAGCTGGGCTAGTTTTGCTAGCAGCTGGCTGCCAGAGTCCCCTGCTCCATGGGCTGAACTTCCCAAGGTTCTTTCAGCTGCACAGAGGGATTTTCCAGCAGCTCTGCTGTGTTATCCCATCTATAATCAGAATGTTAAGATTTTAAACTATGACAGCTTTTTTTGACTTCTTGTCATGAATATGGGGTGGATAAGCTCTCCTCCTCTTGACTTATAAAAGAAAGTTGATCAAATTAGCCTACTTGAAGATCTTGCCTCAATTAAATCTCATTTCAAACATGATTATAAAGACATATTCTACTAATCCAGTGTAGTTTGTGTTTCTTTTCTTTACCTTCAGTTCCTTATTTGAAAGAGTTGCATTATTTAGTTGACCTTCATTTTCCACTTTTAAAGAGGTAGTTGCATCAATCCCCTATAAAAAAAAACCAAAATGAAAAAATGAGTTTATTCATGTGCTTATAATTTTCTACAATACTTTCTCTCCTTTGCATTGCAGGCATGAAGAAGAAAAAAAACAGCTAAGTCTTAACAAACCCCACAGTGCCCTCTTTACAACACAATGAGTTTTGTCACCTCATCCCATTAAGCAGTCACCCAAGTCTTAAATATCAACATGTTCTGGACTTTTTTGTGGATTCTGCAGGAAATTACTACTTTAGAGTCATTAACTTCTTAATGTTAGTTATCTGTGCAGAAATATGGAACAACTTCCAACCTTATTAAATTAAATCCTGGTTTCATACCAAAATTTTCTGTAGTTAGGCTTGAAAAGATGTATCTGTTGTGTACAGAAAATATGGAAACTACTGGACTATTTAGTCACCACATACTCACCACACTGGTTGATGAGTTCTCTCTTTTGTCCAGATTGAGAGCAAGGGGAGAGTTTTCCAACAGCATAACCCTCTGGCTGAGGTTACCAATGACTGAATCCATGTTTAGAAGCTTGATGTCATTCAGCTTTCTGTACATCACTGCAGTGTTATTTAGCTCTTCCAAAGTTGCATGAAGCAACTGGTTTTCCTGAAATATAAAACCAGCACATGGCAGTTTCCCCAACCTCTGCAGCACTCTTGTTATTAACAACATTGCTGACTGACCCAGTTTGACTGGGCACACTTCAGGCTGGCTCTCCACTGACACCACTGAAAACATCTCACTGGAAGTTTCCAGAAAGTTATCCCAGCTTTCAAAGTTTGAAACAGATTCTTCCTCAGGGCTAACCAATTTTTTGTTGCTAATGTAGTCATTTTGTGCCAGCAAACACAGAAAGCCATTCATCTCACCTTCCAGGGCAAGCTCAGTAACCACACCAACTCTTTTCCCTAAGAAAGCAGGTACTAGGAATATTTATATCCAAGATTCATTGAATGCAGCCAATATCTTCCTTAATGTAAATAAATGCAATCATCCCATTCCAACCCATTCAGCTGCACACCCACTTTTTTTTTTGGTCACTGAATCCTGCTTTCCACACCTTATTACACTGTGGGTGACTCAGTACATGCCACTCCCAGATTTGTTCAGATTACCAAATACCTGCCATAAAATCCAGCCAATAAAAAGCCTTTAACTCATTTCCATTCCCATGGGCAAAGTACACCTGTAATTTGCTGGATATTCATTACAGTCTTCTTACTTCTCATTCAGAACATACACAAAGAAACACTCTCATATTTGTGTTTTTTCACCCTGTACATTCAGGGTACTTTCCTGTTTGCAAACTACAGCAAAATTATCTTGTTTTGAAGGATGCTATTTGTGTTGTCTTGAGAAAAGCCATATTTTTTTGTACATTACAGCACTGCAAAACACACAAAGCTACTCATCAGTGACACTTGTCCTAATATTCCTTATGCAAGGAGAAAAAAAAAATATACCTTCTTGCAATTTTCTGTCTGATTTCCTTCAGTCCTTGGCATGACAGTGGAGGGAAGTGAAGGTATCTGCTTTAATTCCTTCTAAGGAAGGAAGAAGAAAATAAGGTTAGCAAATGTCTGTAAAAAAAAAAAAATACTAAGCTTTTAACAACTGTCAGGCTGTAGCTAAGAGTGTTTTGCTACAATTATAGTCACTGATGTCTGTTGTGCATGCAGAATTTTAACTAGGCTAGCACAGTTTTCTCCTTCAAACACACAAAGGTCCAAATTTATTTTAATTAAACCCTCCTAATTAGCTCTTCTCCCTCCAGTGAAGTGTTATGATACATATTTCACTGCTACCATACACACTGCCACATCTGCAATGCTTCTGGAGCACCCACTGACTGAATCCAGATTTATAATGTGCCTAATTTACAGTTTATCTGCAAATATTCTTCACATTGGATTGCAATTGAGTTGAAATAAAAACCAAAACAACTTAATTATTGGTTCAGTGTGTTAACCCCAAGTGAGGTATCAGTATAAATACAGTGAGAGCATAAATACACTGAGTAGTTTCTAGTAAAGATGGGCAGTAATTTCACCCTTATATGCATCCTTCATTCAACCAATAAACTCCATCTCAACACTCCTGCCATCCCCAGTCCCCAGACAGAGCAGTTACCACCAGCACTACACAGCAACACTCTCCAGCTCCACATCTGTGTAGCAGGAAGCAAAGTCTGCAGAATAAAAAGTGGGACCAACAATTCTGGCTCCAAAGAATGACATATTTGGTGCCAGATAGGAGATGCCACACAGGGATTCAAAGATTGGCTTATTAATGGACCAGCACCTACTGAAATACTGGAAGTATTTAAGGCACAAGGCTGAACTTTACCCAGTTCTTAAAACTCCGTATTAAGCAGGTAACTGTTAAAATTGCAACATTAAATCAGTATTTACCACATCATTCTGGAGTATTTCAATGGATTTCTTGTATTCTTCAATAGCTGTCTGGATATTTTCAACATCATGGGAAACACTGGTGAGTGTGCTGCCTATGTTTGCTACAGTCTGGAATAAAGAAGATGACAAAAAAAAATATCTCAGCCTTCCTCAAACTGCACTGTCCCAAAGTTTCCATGTGCTGAGCATGACCTTGTGCTAGTGAAGCAGCTAGGAAGCTGCCACAGAAACAGGCAGTGAATTGGAAGTATTTGGAACTTTCTTTGTAGACTAAACTATGATTATCTATCACATCTCCAGGCAAATAAACACCACCAGAGAGAGCTTCAGCTAGACAACCAAAACCATGGGTTTGCTACTCCCACTCCCAAAACAATACAAATGTTCTGGCATGAATTAAAAATAAATAAATCTTGATATGAAGATTCTCTCTGCAAGGAATATTTGTATTGAATACAAGGCCACTGACATCATTAATTTCTCCTGCTTTAATTGCCTTTCAGGGCTACCCATCAGACACTGCAGAACTAGGCTTGCTTCTGATCCAGCCCAGGCTGCTGCTGGTCTTCCTGGGCACACTGCTGGCTGGCAACCAAAATTCCCAGGTCCTTCTCCACCAGGCAGCTTTCCAGTCACTTCTTCTCAAACCTGCAAGGGGTTGTTGTGAACCACATGCAGGTCCCAGCACTTGTTGAACTTCATACCACTGGCCTGTGCTCATCAATCCAGCCTATCCAGATCCCTCTGGAGAGTTTTCCTACCCTCAAGCAGAGCAACACTCCCACCCAAATTGGTGTCATCTGCAGATTTAGAGGGAGCCTCAATCCCCTCATCCAGATCATGGTTAAAGACATGAAACAGAACAAGCCCCAGTACTGAGCCTGAGGGAACATCACTTGAGACTAGTCACCAACCAGACTGAACTTGCAGACTACTGCAAAAAAACTGCTGGCCCTAATACTTTGTCCTGACAGTATTGAAGGCAGTGAGGTAACAACAAGGTTTTTATCTATTTTATATATATAAATATATAAAAATATAAATATATATAAACAATCTAAGTGCAGATTACAGACAAGGTACTGCCTTAAGATTTACTTCTGATATGCCACTGAAAATCCACCATGCAACAGCAAATTAGAAGCTTAGGAAATAGCTTTGTACTCCTCCCAGACAAAGAAATCCAAGCTGCCTGATGAGCCAAACCATGCTCATTGCTTTGCATGTAACTAGTGTGTTGATTACACCTTAATTTTTATAGGGATAAGAAATGAGAAGTGGAAACCTATAAAGCCACAAAGACTAGACTGGCATTGAGTGTTAGCCCAATAGAAATGTTTATTGCTAAATAAACAGAACTGCCATGGAAGAGCAGGGAAAATTTCAACAAGCTGTTTTTACCAATAAATAATCCCTCTTTGATGAAAAATGCTCAGCTAAGGCACAAGATGACACACAATAGTAACAGAAGTCACTTTAGAAGGACCAGTGTCACCAGTATAGCCCACCTTTCAAGGGACTGGAAGAAAAGCATCCCAGCACAATTCCTGTTTTGCTGTGCACCAAGAAAACTCCCACACTGATGTTCCACCCCAGGTTAGATCCTCACCCACCTACAACTGCAGAGCCAGCTGTAGAATGACATGCTACTCAAGATGAGAAAGTCTTCCAGAAAGCAATTAATTTTCCAACTAAAGAAGCTAAACAAGCCACTTATTTGCAAGCATAAGTTGTAAATCCCCAGCAAGTGTCTTAACTAACACTGAGATTAGCAACCTGAAGGGAAGCAACCAAAGATCATCTCCAAGGGAAAGAGGTGACAACATAAACCAAATAAATGCACTTCCAGAAATGGAAAAATCTTCAAACTTTTTACTTGCCACACATTATCACAGGACCATATAATGAGTATGTGAAGTCCACTTGAAACACAAGAGAAGCCAACTATCCCTCACATGAAATTCAGGGAATTCCTGTTGTCACTGCTGTCCCCAAGAGCCCCCAGCCACATCTCAGAAGCACAGGATGTGTTTTGGTGCAGCCACATTTACAGTACTTGCCTTTTGAAGTTTCTCTACTGTGAGAGGAAGAGAAATCAGATCAGAAGCAGACTTGATGTTGTTTTTGAGATGATTGACTGTTGAGGTCAATAGTGATATCTAAAAACAAAGAGGGATATTTAGAATTAGTCACTATACACTCAATTCTGATCTTCCCCAGTACTTTATTTGTAATAGTAAAACATCAGGCAAGACAAAAATAGATATGTACAGATACAAAACACCCCATCCCCAAGCTCAGAATCCTGCCTAGGCTACATTAGAAATATTCTGCCTCTTGAAGCAGAAGCAAGATATATTAATAATAATTTTATATTCACCCTGTTTGAGAGGCTGCTGCCCCAAAAAAGCCTGAAAAAATGTGCAAGCAGCCATTACATAAAGGAACAGCCATTCCCTTCTGTATTTAGCAATCAAACCTTCCTGGCAGAAGCCAAAACCACCCAACTTCTCTAGCTGAGTGGCAGGTAAAGTTGCCTCTGACACCACACCTTAAACAGCAACAGCCTGGGTTCAGCAGGTTAGCTCAATTTCTGTCAACTCTTTGACCCAGACAGCAAGTTACTCAATGTCTTGTAGATCATTTGTTCATTCCAGCTGAGAGGCTGTCAAATATATTGACAACTACACACTAAGAGTAGAGCAGATAAAAACCACTATCTTTTGGTTAAAAAAGTTCTTTTATAAGCTGAGGAAATGGGCAAACCTAATTTTACATTAGGCCAACACTGATCATCTGACCAGATCCTCTGGTTCCACAGCTGTGAGAACTGGCTGAAATAATTCCCAGCAGCACATCCCAACAATTAATGGGAAAAAAAACCAAACAAAAAAAATCAGTAACTAAATTTTCATCCTCAGAACAGCTGCCTCAGATTGGAACCAGACCCTGAAGCAACTTCAGGGCCTGCAAGAAACATGTGGGAGCATCTTCAACATGCAGGTGCAAAGAGTGTTTCACAAGTCCAGTGAAGCACCTCAGTATCTGGGGATCATTCCAGGTGCTAAAGAAAGCAAATCAAATTTTCAAATCCATTTATGTGCCCCATTAAGCACTTAATCACTGCTAGGAACTGAAGAAAAACAATCTGACCAGATACCTCAGTACTCAAAAATGAAACTCAAAGCACCAGCATCTGGGAGGGTTCCCCACAGGCACTTCTTGATACTACCAACTGTGAGCAGCTCTGAACCTTTACCCTCTGAGGCAAGAATTTCAGTAAGAGCTCTGCTGGTTGTTTTGTTTAAAGCACAAATTAATGCACCAGCTGAGGAAGCAGCTTTCTGCTAAGTGGCTTAGTTCCAGCCACATAAGCAGAGCTAGGATTTCCACAGGCTTAGATACTGAGGGCGTTTTAGGAGATTTTATATTCCCAAGACATTGGTAGCAACATGAACTTGCTCAGATACAGGCAGCTCCTTTCCACACTTGCAGATGATCTCAAATCTGAAATGTCAAATCTCTCAGCACTGTTTGGCAGGTAAATTAAACACTGCACAGTTCTTTTAAGTACTTTCTGAAGTCTTTCCATCAGTTGCATAATTTCTCCTATTTGCAATCAGACTCCAGACCAACTGGATGCTCCAACTTTTTTTGCTTGTTTAATAATGAGGCTTATTCTCCATTTTAACTTTCAAAATATAAGCTTAACATGTGGTCACAGAAGTCCTTGGATAAAAGCTCAGCACTGCACTTGAAAAATGTTTCATTTTAATTTCTGTTTACAGAAATTAATGTCAAAACCAAGCTCTGGTCCTTCTCACCTGTTTATTGATCTCTGTGATATTTATCCAAATTTTATTTAGCCCCAATTCTCCAGTTTCAATTTGTTCTAGTTGCTTTTGCTTCTCCACCAAATCTTCATTCAGTTTAGGAATTTCTTGGAATGATGTCTTTTGATTAGATTCCACTACAGAAAAACGAGAAAAATAGGATTAGTTAAAAACAAACAACAGAAAAAAAACACAAAAGTCCAGATAAACAACGTTGAGAAGCAGAAAAAAAAAATAAATCACAAGCAGCAACAAATTGAGCAGTGAAAGGATGCAGTGTCTACATATGGGTTTATTGCCAATTCAGAATTGTTTGTTGAGAATGCAGCTCTTTTTTTGTTGTTTGAAGAATATTAATGTCTGCAGAGAGAACCCAGAGAGACCATGCTAAATGTAACACTGCACAGCACTGTCATTCTGGCAAGGCTCAGCAGGTCTTTATTTAGCACAGTTTCTCTGCATTACCTTCACAGGGGAACATGAAATAGTAATGGGACTGGGAATAAGAACTGCCAACAGCACCAGGGCAAAGGAGCCACTGGGCAGAGAATCTCAGTGCCCCTTTTCAAGCCTGTAAAGGGGCTGCTGCAGCTGAAGGGAATTCCAAAGAGATTAAGGAGATTACAGTCGTTCTGTGTGGCAAAAACAAATGAAAAATAAACAATGTCTACACTCACACGCTAACAGCTGGTGGTAAACAACTCAGTAAACAAGGTCCTTGGAAATAAAGTCAGTTATTACTGCAATTAGTACTCTAGGAAGGGGGAAACACAGCTCAAATCAATTCAAGAGCCTCAGAAATGCAGCTCTACCAGGTCTGCAGTGACTAAGCTGTTTAGCTGCAAGAGCTCTTAGGCAATCCTAACCCCCCCCAGGTCTGAAGAAGACATAAGCAGAGGGTTTGAGATGAGAGATGACAAGCTACTCCAAAACCTGCACCTCCACCCTGTAACTGGAACTCTCCACAACAAACTGCCACGGGTCAGACCAGGCTGCCAAGAGCAATGAGTGGTACAAAGCTGGCAGCTCCCAGAACAAATTCCCACGTGTGACCCACCTGGCCCAAAAGAGAAGCAGCTTTCAGGAGTGGATGCCCAAATACACACAACTGCATCTTCAAAAACCCACAAGTCCTTCAGGAAAAGGCTTCACCTTGCCAGGTACAGAGTAATCTGCACTGATCACCCAAGATGCAAGTTACACTCAGTTAAGACCTGAAAGGTGCATTTTAGCCAAGAGACAGAGAGCTAATTGTGTGTTTGACACAAGCAGATCACACTGAATCTGCTATTTCAGAGACTCCTGTTGATAATTATTCTCTATTTTGCCACTCTGGCTGTGTAAGTCTGGAAAAAAAAGGTCTGCTTCTTTGTTGTTTTTAATGCTATGAATCCCCTGGAGGCTCCCATCCAGCTTCTGGGAATGGCATTAGAGTGGCAAGGAAATCTAAGACTGTTTTATCCTGAGAGGAAGTATTAAATGCACAGCTTTTCTCTCAGCTAGGAAGGAGGAATCAAGCCCATCTGTCACTGCCAGCAAGCTCAGACAGAAGAAATGCTTTCAGAACCAGGTCTGTGTAGAACAGCAGTGATGAAACTTACCTACAGAGCCAACACACTGCCATTGTGCAAAACTCTTCCTGACAGCACATACTTACAGCAGGGTGCTCCATGAGGAGTGGCATTTACCCAGAACACAAACAGGGACTGTCTGGAGAGCTCTTTGCTACACTCACAGCCACAAAGCAGCACCTGGAGCTGAAGGTATCCTCCAGAACAGGTGGATGCCAGCTACAGATAACACCAACAGCAAGGAATTTCTACCCACATTTTCTCAATACTTCTTTTACCTCCAGCCCCAGGAGGCTCTTAATTGTTTCATTAGGATTTGACCTTAAAAAATAGGGCTGGTGAAATTCATCTTCATGTTCTGGGCATAAAAGCTCCAAGATCAAGACTACTGAAATTAGAAGATTGAAATCTTTCTTGGACAGGGAAATCCTGAGACCTACAAGCAAAATGCTTCACATTAACTCCATACTTCCATGTAGTAAAGATGATTTCACTCTACACCATGTGCAACACAACATAAAGGCTGAACAAGAAGAGGTCAATGCAAGAAAGAGAAACATTCAGAGGATACAAAAGAAAACATAATAATACCAGAGCAACATTCCAACTGCAGTAATTAGCAAGTATTAAGAGGTTTCTAAAAGAAATCAGGACAAGAACATTTGTTTTCCCTTCATGTATTTTTAAGGGATGCATCAAAATCCCCTAGACTGCTTTTTCAGGTCTGATTAGATTTTTTTTCTACTTAAATAAGGGCTTCCTTTAGAAAACAACACTCCCAGAAACAGAGTCAGGAATTTTAGAAATGCATGCACAAGAAACTACAGGCCCAGTGTCCTTGCTCCTCAGAAGATCCTGAGCAGGCAAGAATATATAAAGTTTGTCTTAGATTCACACAGCCTCCAAGTATTTCTGGCTCCTGAATTCAGGAGCAGTTTGCCTACTTGCTACTTTCAGACTCTGAATAAGCAGGTAGGAGGCAAAGCTCTTCAGAGTGCCCAAAGCAACCATGAAATAGTTTCATTTATACTTACTAGTCCGAAACTTCTCCTTTATTGCATCCAGATCCTCCTTGAGAGCCACCTGCATCCAGACTAAGCCAACACAGGCCACCACACAGGCAGCCAGGATGACGAATGCACACAAGGGGTAACAGAACTTGCAGCATCGTAGATAGTCTCCCCTGGAGGAAACAAAATCAACTGACTGCAAATCTTCAACCCAGAAGAGCTTTATTTTAAATGCTGTTCTCCCAAAGTACTGCCCAGCTCCAGAGCAGCAAACATTTTGGCTGCCAAGAGGTAACAAACAGCTTTTCCAAGAATCAGGGCTGTTACTCTGTGTTCAGTTTATCCTCAGGAGGCACATTAGTGAGCAGCTGTCAGGTTTCCCTAACTAAAACTTCCTGCTCTGCTCACAAACTTAGGAATAACTTTTTGACAGCTGAAAAGCAGGTTTCAAGAAGGGTATTACCAGAATGTTATGAGAAACACTTCCAGATTATCCTACACTGTGAAAGCTGAAGTTTCTCTGCACCATGACTTCTTCTGGCTATTCTTACATTAACAACACTGCTACTTGACTAAAAACTTTATGAGCTAAAGTGCATCACGAGAAGGGCAGCACCCTGCTGACAAAGTACTGTGCTGAACACACAGACGAGTTATCTGTGCTCAACACTTCAAGCAACCACCCCCTGCCTGCCCTAAGGATTTGATTTCTAGTGAGCGTAGACCAGAAAAGCCAAGAATAAAAAAGGCAGAGGATGGTTCAGCTCGATTTCTACCCGCTACCAGGCAACCTGTTGGGCCAGGCACGCTCAGTGCAGCTCCAAGTCTCTCCTGACAAGCCCCAGACCCCCCACAACCTCCCCGCAACAGCGAAGCCGACCCGCTGAAGGCAACGCCGAGTCCCCAGCCCCACCGCGGCGAGGCAGTTGCCAGGAGCCGATGCCAGAGCCCCAGACGCGTGAAACGCGGCGGGAGGCCCCAGGGACTCACTTGCCGCAGCGTCCCCGCGTCCCCGCGAACTCGTCCTCCTCGGAGCTGGACTCGGAGTCGGAGGCGGGCGGCTCGGTGCGCAGCAGCCGGTGGCCCGAGCCCTTCTTAGCGGGTTTTTTCCTACGGCCGTCGGCGGCCAGGCCGATGAGAGCGTTCAGCTCCTTCCTCTTCTTCATCCTCTTGTGGGCCGGCGGAGCGGTCGGCGGTTGGCTCCCGCCTCCTTCCTCCTCTTCCTCCGCCGCCAGCGCGCCCCGGCTCGCCAGCCTGCGGCCCGGCCGCGGCTACAGGAGCTCCGCGGGGCCGCGGTCGCTGCTCCCCCGCCGGCCCCGCGGCGGCTCTCCCGGCCCCGCACCCTCCGCCCGCCCCGCCCGCGCCATGGCTGCTCCCGGCCCCGCCGCGACCCGCCCCCTTCGCCTGCCAGCAAAACGAGTCCCCATTCGGTGATGCGGGACCGCCCCTCTCGGGGCTTAAAGACCCAGGCGCAGCCTCCACGGGGGTTGGTAAACACACCAAGGGATCGCGAGTTCGAGTCCCGTCCTCGACGAGTGGGGTCGAGCGGTGTAGAAGACGGATAGAAGTGGATAGTAAACAGTCAAGGGAAAGGGCTCAATGCGGTCGGTGCCTCCCTCCGCGGTTCCCCTCTGTCCCCTCGCCCACCAGGCTCGGCGAGGACCTTGCTCCGAGAGATGACAGTGGCCGGGATGCGGCGTTTCCCGGCAGGATCCTGCCCCCTGCTGACCGCACCCCCGCCGCGTTACCCAACCCCGCAGCTAGCCCCGTGCGGGTCACACCGCGCTCGGTGCGGACCAGATGCTGCTTTTAAGATGCGGCTTAACAATGACAGCTCGCCCGGGAGGCCGGCAGCGGGGAGGGATGGCGGGGGGGAGGGAGCTGCCAGCCGGGTGGAGATGAGGGTGAAGCCTTGGGAGGCAGGAGATGTGTTGAAGACGTCGGGGGAGGAAGCCCAGGCTATGCCTATTTTCTCCTTCAGGCTTGTGTGCCCTAAAAGAACCGCATGTGGAGGAGAGATGTCCCCAGATAGCGGCTGCTCACGCCCGCTGGGATTGTCATTACACAGCCTCACCCAGCCGGGATCGTTAATTCCCGACCGCGCTCATCCTTTGCCGTCCAAACCGGGGGTGGGATCAGCATCCCCCGAGCGGTGTCAGGGCCATTCGCGGTCAGGCAGCCGCTCGGGTCTTTCTCAGCTGGCGGTCCCGCCTCCCTCCTCCTCCGTGGGCCACCCGGCTCCTCTCCCCGCTCCTCAGCCGACATCCCCGCCGGCGCTTGCGGTTCCCCGGGTGCGATGAGAGCCGGTGCAGGCAGCAGCTTTGAGCTCATTTTGCGGTGCGTTTCCCGAAGCCCCGCGGGTTGGTTCCCTCGCAACAAGCTCTGACGTGATTTGGCAGCCGCTCGGACTCTCAACCTGCCTCTGCGCCCTGCATTGGCTGAACGCGGCCGGTGCCCGGTCCGGGCGGAGACACCGGCCTCCGCCTGAGCCCCCGCCGGCAGTCGCCGGTCGCTGCCTTCGCCGAGGGGGATGAAGCTCTCCTGGCTGGGCGTGGATGTCTCCCGGGTGCTGCACTTGGTTGCCGTTTTCTGCCTGACCTGCGTGCTGCTGAAGGCCATTCAGCTGTACCACCGGCGGCGGGAGCTGCTCCGGGCTCTGGCCGATTTTCCCGGGCATCCGACCCACTGGCTCCTCGGCCACGTCCACGAGGTAGGGGAAGAGCCGGGTCTGCGCTGCCGAGGGGAATGGTGTTGGTGGGAGTTGTAGCTGTGGTCGAGGAGCGTTGCTTCTCCCGGTCCCCGGGGGAAGGGGAAGGAGGGTGTCCTTTTTCTCAGCCGTCCAGACTTCTTCCTCAGCACAAGAATGATGTGAACCTGTTGGAGCAGGTCCAGGGGAGGACCACAACAATGATCAGAGGGCTGGAGCACCTCTCTATGTGGAAAAGCTGAAAAAGTTGGGGTTGTCCAGCCTGGAGAAGAGAAGGCTTCAGGAAGCCCTTCTTGCAGCCCTTCAGTGCTTAAAGGGGGTCTATAATAAAGATGGGGACAATCTTTTTTTGCAGCACCTGTTCAATAGGACAATGGGTAATGGTTTTAAAATCAAAGAGGGGAGATTTAGCCTAGTTATACAGAACAAATTTTTTACAGTGGGGGTGGTGAAACATTGGCCAAGGTTTGCCCAGAGAGGTGGTCAATGCCCCATCCCTGGAATAATTTCAGCTCAGCTTGGACAGAACTCTGAGCAACCTGATCAAGTTAATGTCCCTGGCCATTGCAGGGGAGTTGTACTAGATGACCTTTAAACGTCCTTTCCAACCCAAACTATTCTATGATTCCTTGCCAGCTTGCATCAGCTTCATGGCCAGGTGAGCCAGATGAGGCATTTACATTTTATGTCATATTTAAGCCACAAAATACACCCCAGGTATAGCATACTGCACAAGGGCTACAGATCTTTTCAAGGTTGTATTAAAGCTACAACTAAATAAACCTGTGTACATAAGCAAGCTTTATTCTGGGAACTCATGGCATGGGTGACTCTTCCCTGAGGTATGCACTTGCCCACACAGATCAACCTGGCTACCTTGACAAAGATATGCACCATTCATGGGCAGCTTGATGCAAAAGACTTTTCCATACATGCTAAAAGCTGCTTTAAATCACTCTGACCACTTCTGGGCTATTTTGATGCCCTACGCTGGTCAAATCTGTGGTGCATTAAGTAACTGGCACACTGAAAAGTAGCTGGGAAGTCTAGAAGGGACCTCCTAGGGTTTGTCTTTGTTCCACTGTGGCCCCAGTTTTGCTGTGCTGGACAGGACAGCCAGTCTTTTGGCAATGTAAGCATGAAGATAGGCCAGTTCAGGGCTTTGTTTTGCTGCCAGTTAGACTTTAAAACAGCAATTAAATAAAGTACATTTGCCTGTTTGTCAGTTGTGACTCTTTACCCTGTAATGGAATTTAGCCATTTTCTGCCAATCACTGATTCCCATTGGTTCTTCATGACTTGACTTTTACCTCAACATTAGTTTCTGAAGAATTCCTGTTTCGCACATTTAATCATTTGATGATTAAATGCTGGTGAGCTCCCAGGAGCCCAACATTCATTGAGCCAGTGAGGAAACTGGCAGTGCTCTGGGAACATGCTGAATACAAAGTTTACATGCACATCACAGGAGGACCTGAGAGCTTTCTTTCCTATTCTAGTAATTTAAAGGGATTCTTTCAGTCCAGTTCAGTATCTCAACTCTATTTCTGATGAAGAAATTACATTAAAGTAAGAGGAGAGCTGTTCAGTCTCATTGTAGCAGCACAGCTTACTTAAAACCCAAGGTGACAGCTGTGAGCTGTCCACACTGACTTCCCACAGCCATGGTTGGTGGGAAGCAGAAGAGAACAGGGTCACTGCCCCATAGCATGAGGGGCTGTCTGTCCCTCAGCAACTCTTTGCCTGCATCTGCCCTGTGCAGGAAGCTGGTGAAAAGCAGCCTGACTGGTTCTGACTGGGCATGGTGCAGCTCCAATGCTCAGATTTCAGCTCCTGTGTTTTCTCTTTTGCTCTCAGTGTGCAGTCATTAAAAGCACCTTTAAGTGGCTCTTCCCAGATGCTTTTAGCTTTGGCTCCATTTCAAAACTTGCATTTCAATGTGAGATCAAGTTATTACTCTTCTTTGAATGGGGGTTATACTTTTCAAGCTCCCAAGGGAGGAAGAAGTAGAAGTGATGGTCTTTCATGCAGAGCCTGGTAGCTGTAGCCCTGGTTAAGAGGCAGAAGCTTTCAATTCCTGCTCCTCTGCAGCCCACAAGACTTGACACCTCGTGCCTTGGGAATGCTCAGCACAGCAGGGATAGGTTATTTACATTGGAGGTAACATCTCCTCTCAAATAAACTCATCTCACTCTCTGCCAGTGCAGGGATAGTTCTTGACCAGTGCAGGGATAGTTCTTGATAGCACAAACCAAGGCCACTGCTGCAATGCCAAGGTTGGATTCAAATGCTTCTAGCTTTAGGACTTCTGCCAGCTCAGCATCTTCCAGTTACTTCCATTTATGCTTTCTGTGGTTTTGGGGGGGGTGTATGGAAGCCCAGGCAGACATATCAAAGGGACTTTCATGTGTTGAAGTGTCTCTCAGCTAAAGGCACTGTGCCAAGCCCTGCTTCTGCTGGCATTGCCAAAGGGGTAGGTGTTGGGCAGGGCTGCCTCCTTTTAACCAAAAACCTGTTGCCTGTGACCAGAGAAATTCTTCTCTGTAGTAAGTCCAAAGTCTTGAATGTGAGCAAGAGAAGTTGAACTCTCTACCATAAACATAACTGGGTGTAGTTTGGTGTTCTGCCAAATGTGGGAGACACAAGGGATGTGCTGCAGGGCCACCCCCTGCCCCAGCTCACAGAGAATGGGGCTCAGCCCTAGATCACAGAGCCTGATCATGTCCCCACACAGCCTGGGCAGTCCCCTGGCTGATGCCCCACATCTCCTGAGCATCCTCTCCAGGACAGTCCTGAGGCGGGTGTTATCTCCTGGGTTGACAACACTAGACAAACTAAAAACTGAGTGGAGCTAACTTCAGCCCCATTGCAAATAAGCATATATTCCCTGGGTTCTGTCAATAGGATGACTTTGTAGCTGATTTCTGCACCACTATGCAGATTTAATTGAACTTCAAGCTTCAAGTCAAAGCAGCAGCAGCTGTGTCAGCCCTAGCTCACCCACATCCTTCCCCCTACATATCGTGTCAGAGTCGTCTTTGTTCAAAGAAAAGGGAATTCCTTCACAGTTGTTTTCTCTGCAATCTGTTTTTCTCTGCCTGTGACTTTGGATCTTTCCACTTGTTCTTTGGTTATTGGCCGTTTAATATACAACAACACCAGCTATAAAAGCAATAAAACAGTGATCACTTCAGAAGAATGAACCCACCAGTGTTGCTGGTACAAATGCTGGTGCTCACATTAAAAAACCTCATTAAAAAAACCAACCTCACATAAAAAAAGACACCAACCTTAGCATGCAGCTTCAAAGGAACAGAGATGAGCCTTTCTGGGAGCACCAGCTCTTCATTAAATTCAATTTCTGGAAATCAATGAAATCTTAATCTCATGTTATTAACCTGCAGCTCCTCGTCTGTATACTCCATGAGTGGCTGTGAACTCCTTCTGTTGAAATTTCACCCAGCCTTCTTCACCTAAGTGGCTGGAGGAAGCTGTGGCCCAGCTTTCCCAGTCAGGAGGCATCATTGCCCTGGGGCAGACACAGCTACTGTAAAAGTGCTGCTGTATTTTCTCATGGCTGCAGGATGCTCATTGCTCAGCCACATGCAAGTGGAAACATATTTTCATGCCACAAAATGCAGGGCAAATCTGAATCTTCTTTGAGGTAGCAATGGAAAAAGAGCAGGTAATGTACATGCACTGATAGGCACCACTACTGTCCTGAAGGATGCTCTCCATGGTTAGGGCCATCTGATAAAGAAGAATACTTCTAGATTATATTGAAAAGTAACAAGCATCTCTACTTCTCATGCTGTGCAAGCTCAAAGGGACAACACTTTGCTTGTGGTGACCTGGTTTTGTGACACAGAAAGACCTTGTGCTTTCTAAGAAAGTGGTTTAAGTGATTTTTTTAAAATATGTTTATTTTTCACTGAATCTAAGCATTCTTTCTCTTTTTACTTCCCCACAACTGCAGTTTCTCAAGGAGGAGGAGGTGCTGGATAAGGTGGAGATCTGGGCACAGAAGTACCTATCCGCTCACCCTCTCTGGTTCGGGAGTTTCTCAGCATTCCTGGTTGTCACAGATCCCGACTATGCCAAGCTTCTGTTGGCCAGAGGAGGTGAGGACACGATGCTTTCTGCTGTGGAACAACAGCCCACAGCCTACAGATTTCCCGTGGCAGCCTAAAAATCCAGAGCAAATCTGGGTTTCATGGAGAAGTTGTCTTGAGGAAATAATCTAAAGCCATAGGGAGATACGCCTCCTTTGTGCCATGCCCTCAGTCCTTCAGGCTGAGAGTAACTGGAGCCCTTCCAAATCTGGCAAATCAAACTTTCTCAAGTGCTCCTTAAAAAGTGATCTTCTCAGTGCCTGATCCCAGCAAGGAGAAGACATCTGTAAGCTTTTTTTTTTCTCAGCTCAGACCCCTGGCTTCTGCTATGGAGCTGTATCTTTAGTGTATCCAGAGAGAAAGGTGCTAAACAGTCCTATCTGAGAGGGTTAATAATTTATTGCACAGCACAGACTTTGGACTTCCAATATTCTTGTTTATTCCATTCTGGGCATCTGCTTTTATACGTGTTTCTCGCAGGTGGACCAAAAACCATGTTGTTTTGTTGTGAAATACTCTTTAATTCTGTAGGGATGCTATTGATTCTGCTCCTGACACAACTCAGCCCAGAAGGAGCTTTCAGATGCAAACCAGTAGTTGATGCTACTGAAACATTTCCATTTTGTTTTCTCTGTCATGATTTTTTTTTTACAGATCCCAAGGATAACATCAGCTATAAACACCTTGTCCCATGGATTGGTATGTATTCCCAGGGCTTTACCTCCTAGCAGTTATTCTGAAGTTATAAATAAACAGCATTGTGCTTGTTCCTCGATGCAGTGATAGCTAAAAGCTTCCAGAAGTTATTACATCCATTGAAAAAAGGTACTAAATAATGTTGGGTTGTTTTTCTTGTGATTTGAGGAAAGGAAGTTCAGCCATAGCCATACATACACATAAGAACCACTTACATGTCCGTAGGTAGCAAAGTGTGGTGACAGGAGAAGCTCAGATATGGTGGAGGAGGTGAAAACGCATCTGCTGAGCTGAATTTCTCAGCTCCATCAATGTTACTGTTTCTTTTTGGAGGCAGTGCTGTGTCATTTTGGTAATCAGGGTTCTGCTCAGCCCTGGGAACCATGGAGCTGACAGCAGCATCTGGAAACACTCACCCCTAGCAGCTCAGATAGAAGAGTTAATCATAGAATGGTAGGGTTTGGAAGGGACCTCTGGAGATCAAGTCCAACCCCCCTGACAGAGCAGGATTCACCCAGGGCAGAACACACAGGAACAGATCCAGGTGGGTTTGGAAAGTCTTCAGAGAAGGAGACTCCACAACCTCAATGGGCAGCCTGTGCCATGCTCTGTCACTCTCACAGTGAGTAAGTTCCTCCTCATGTTGAGAAGGAACCTTCTCTGCTCCAGTTTATCCCCATTGCTCCTTGTCCTATTGCAGGGCACTACAGAAAAGAGATTGGCCCCTTCCATTTGACACCCACCCTTCAAATATTTGTAGATACTAATAAAGTCCCCTCTCAGTCTTCTAAAGACTCAACAGACCCAGTTCCCTCAGTCTTTCTTCACAGCAGAGATGTTCCAGTCCCTTAAACATCCTCATAGCCTCTGTTGGACTTCCTCCAGTAGATCCCTGTTTCTCTTAAACTGGGGAGCTCAAAACTGGATGCAGTATTACAAGTGTGATCTCACCAGGACAGAGTAGAGGGGCAGGAGAACCTCCCTACACCTGCTGGACACAGTTTTCTCATTGACCTTTCTGTCCACGAGGACCCATTGCTGTTCCATAGGTAACGTATTGTCCACCAGGGTTCCAAGGTCTTTCTTCATGGTGCTGCTTTCCAGCAGGGTAACCCTTGTACCAGTGCCTGGTGTTATTATTAATCATTTTACTTATGTGATGGCAGAGGCTGTGTCCACAAGCAGGTGACAGCAGCCTGCTTGTGCCCAGCCAAACACACCTTGCCTGTGTTTCCCTAGGGAATGGGCTGCTGATCTTACACGGGCCAAAATGGCATCAGCACCGAAAACTCCTGACTCCTGGGTTCCACTACGATGTCTTGAAACCATATGTGTCCCTGATGGCAGAGTCTACTAACGTGATGCTGGTAGGACTCCTGTCTGATGCTCCTCTCTCTGCCCTGTCTTCTTTTCCCTGATGCTGACTGGTTATTAGGTAAATGCTCGAGCAGCGTTTTCTTGCAGTGCCCTTACTCACAGCCTGGTACTTTTGCAAGGATAGGCTGTAGTGGTTGAGGTTTCTGAGTCACCACAAATCCCTCCTTCCCACCAGCTCACTTTTGCAGTGCACATTAGTGCCTGGCAGGATATAATTCCTTGCAGACAATGCAAAGTGCCTATTATGGGAGCCCATGCCACCAGGTGGCAATAGTTGTATGTGCTAAGGACATAAGTCTGTCCATATAAGCCCTGTTCCCCAACCTGGCTGTGGAAGCTCAGATGTGACTGTGCACCTCTATCTCCTCCCTTTCTTGACTTTTTAGTCCACTGGTTCCTTATAGCCAGGAAGAGACAGAGGATTCACCATTATTTCATGTCTTCATGGCAAGAGAGACACTATTTATAGTGCCAATGTATGCTGCTTTTGTGTGAGAAACACACTGCACCCTAAGAAATGCCTTGGTGACATCACCCCTCATCCAGCAATACACCCATCCTGAGCTTCTCTGGGGTGCCCTTGCACCAGGGTAGGGTGTACCAGGGCTCACCACTGCCGGGAATTGAGAGTAACAGCTGAGGCAAACCTTCTATTAATCATCCCACTCTTAGCTTCCCTCCTCCACAATTTTGATGGCAACTGAGATTCTTTTTTTTTTTTTTTCCAATTCTCTGGGCTATATCCCTAGCTGAGCACCCATTTATCCAGAGGGTGACTGCAGCTTATGCAGAACTGTCCCTTGTCTTCTCATTTCTGCCTCCTTTGCACCCTAGGATAAATGGGAGAAGTTGATCACAGATGGGAAACCAGTGGAGCTCTTTGAGCACGTCAGCTTGATGACTCTTGATAGCATCATGAAATGTGCCTTCAGTTATCACAGCAACTGCCAGACCAACAGGTCAGTGCTGGCTGCCCCAAACCTTGACAGAAAGGCTGCAGCTCCAGAGAGCTGGGCATGATGGTCCCAAGTTTACCAATTACCCCCATTCCCCTCTCCCCAGGAAAAACACCTACATCCAGGCTGTCTATGACCTGTGCCTCATGGTGCACCAGCGGCTCCGCATCTTCCCCTACCACAATGACATCATTTACTGGCTCAGCCCCCATGGATATCGGTTCAGGAAGGTCTGCCAGCTCGCCCATGACCACACAGGTATTCCCTGACTTCATCATCTCCAGGTTGGGTGATGGCTGACCAGAGGCAGTTGGGTTATCTCTTGCCCATGCAGCGATCCTGCCAGGATCCAAGCTGAGTATAAGCCTGCAGCACTGGGCATGAAGCAAGTCTGGGGGAGTCCTTACAACTCCTAGATTATTAAGGTGTACTAACAGAGGAATTCTCCTCTGGGAATGCTCCTGTTAAATGAACAGAGACTGGTGAGATAAGGGATGGGTGCTACAGGCAGCACCGATACAAGGGATGATTTTCCTTATCAGACCTGGCATTATTTTTATGCGGGAGAGGTAGGCAAAATAAGCTGAGTCTGTGGTGGACAAAGAAGTTTGCAGAAAAGGATGGCAAGGTGTGTGAAATTTGTTGCCTTGCTGCTGAAAAAGCCAAACTGCTTGGGATGCAGAAGCATGCATCAAATGCATCTTGAACTGAGAGTTGGTCACCCCAAAAGCTTTACACTGGCAGGACAACTGCAACTCAGCATCTCTTGCCCCTGCTGAACCCTTCACTCTTTCTTCCCCAGACAAGGTGATCCATGAGCGAAAGGAGTCCCTTAAAGATGAACGGGAATTTGAAAAGATCCAGAAGAAGAGACATTTGGACTTCCTGGACATTCTGCTGTGTGCTAAAGTGAGTGGCAAGCAGTGGCATTGGAAGCCTCTGCTGGGGAATACAACACACAGAGGGGTTTCATAGTCTTGCTGAGAGGCATAAAGGATTTATAAGCAAAGGAAAAGGGGCTGTGAATCCAGTGTAAACAGAGAATTATTTTGGTTTTCTGTGTCCAAGGGACAACACCATCCCCCTTTGCAATAGCTGAAGGAATATCACATCCTTTCTTGGAATATTATGTTTTATATATAGGTATCTGGGCCACTATAACAAGTCTATTTTATATATATATATATGGGGTACTGAAAGTGTCTCTGAACTGTTAGGATGAGAATGGAGCTGGACTGTCTGATGAGGACCTGCGTGCTGAGGTGGACACGTTCATGTTTGAGGGTCATGACACAACAGCCAGTGGAATCTCCTGGCTCTTATACTGCCTGGCATCACACCCTGAGCACCAGGCACGGTGCCGAGAGGAGATCCAGGGGATCCTGGGGAACCGGGACACACTTCAGTGGTAAGGTTGCACAGTGATAAGGTTGCTGGTAACCTTTTTTCCCACATTCCTGGTATTTCTAAGTGAGTAATGTCTGCAAGGTTTGAAAGCAGGGGTACCAAATATTGATGTGAGCACAGAGACTTCCTAAGATGTAGTAGATACTGCATCCCTCAGCTAAATCTACCTCCCTGCTCTTCAAGGCTTATACTACCAGGGCAGCCACAAGAAAGAACACCTCAGACCAGGAGGGACATGCTGGATGCTTTGTCAAGACCTAGGCCACCAATGCTGCTCTTTGCTTTCTCCTCTTTTCTCACCATGGGACACTGCAGTCACAGCTTTTTACCTTCTGCTGCACTTGAGCTTGTTCAGAGGTTGTTAAGGTCGTTCAGAGGTGTCTTGGAATCCCAGCTTGCTGCAGCCTGTGCTTGGACACTGTCAACCCCTCCGTATGTCCCATGTGTTACAAGGGGGGTTGGTGGCCACAGGGCAAGGGGCCTCCTGGCGCAGAACAGCAAAGGGGAGCGTGGGGTTCAGCCTGCCTCTGTCTCGGCAGGGAGGACCTGGGCAAGATGACTTACAGCACCATGTGCATCAGGGAGAGCCTTCGCCTTTACCCACCAGTGCCTGGGGTGTCCCGACAGCTCAGCAAACCCATCACCTTCCCTGATGGACGCACCTTGCCAGAAGGTCTGTAAATCCCATTCCCACTTCACAAAGGTGGGCTGTCCTGCTGCAGGGCAAAGGCAACGGCCCTGCCTCTGTGACAGGGGGCTTGGACTCCATGATCTCCAGAGGTCCCTACCAACCCCTACCATTCTATGATTCAGACAGACCTTCAAGTGAGCACTCTGAAACCTTCCCTTTATTAGTTTCTTTGTCACTGAGCCCTCCTCTCACTAATTGCTTTACAGGCACCATCGCTGCAATAAGCATTTATCTCATTCACAGAAACCCTGCAGTATGGAAAGACCCTTTGGTGAGTTTTCTTTTGCCCTCCTAATAACTTTTCCCCTTTCTGCTGTGCCTATTCCAATGTCTCCTTCACCTGTTAGGAGAGCAGAGCCTCTCCCTTGCTCCCAAACAGCTTTGCCCACAGGAGTCACACTGAGAAACAACCACCTTGGTTTAGTCTCATCCAACTGTGGCACAGTGTGGTTAGGCAGCAGTTGAATTTCAGTCTGGCTGCTGCCCAAACAGTGGAATAAAGTGCTCCAAAGAGCTTGTTGTAGTAACAGGCAAAAATATGAGGTTTTTCTCAGCCTACAGGCAGAGAATTAAATCCCTGTTCCTCAGTTTTCATTCTGTCTATGTCTGCTTTATCTTGGCAACACCATTGCCAGGCTCAGTTCAAAGCAAAGGGGTCTGCTGTATGAGTTTCAGTCCATCTTAAAGTTAATTATTTATCCAATGGGGTTGTTCAGAAATTACAGGGTGTCATGGTTTTGAAGTTACTCATCAGTACCATATTCCTTAAATAATCACTTTTTCTTGCTGCTTTTTGTTCACTGCCAGGTGTTTGACCCTTCACGCTTTGCCCCAGATAACATCTCTGGCAGACACTCTCATGCCTTCCTGCCTTTTTCAGCTGGAATGAGGTAAAGTGTGTTGAATGCTGAAGGAGTAGTAGGGAGAGCAAACCTGCATCCCTGGAAACTGCTCAGCCTGAGAACTGTGTGCTGCTGTCAGTGGGGAAGCACTCGCAGAGTGCTTGCAGTGAGTGCTGCCTGGAATCCTGGCCCTGCAGAGTTAAGCAGTTCATGAGCATATAAAAAAAAAAAAAAAAAAAAAAAAAAAAAAAAAAAGAGGGTTTTTTTTTTTAGCCACAGAGGGGTTCTGATACCCAAAATGAGAAGGCAACATCACTGGGCCCCTCATGGGGACAGGGAACCATTCCCAAAGTTGTGGAGCATCCTGCTGGCATTGTGCAGGGAGCCTGCAGCATCCTGGACTCAGCTGCTGTCCTTGGTGCAGAGACCCCATCCTACTACTCCCTGCCCTTTGATTCCCACTTCTCCCCTGCTCCAAATTCTTCCTTTTACCCTCTAGTCACCCTGCCAAGGCAAACATGTTGGAAACCTTTCTTCCTGGAGATCTACCACTCCTGTTCTGCTGGCCTCTCCTTGGGCTTCCCCATCTTCCCTCCCTCTCCATACTCATACACAACTCCTGCTGCTCCTCCAGATTCCCTCTACTCAGCCCATGCCCCTTCTTTTGCCACCCAAAACACTGCCTGGGGTCCTGAGAGATGCAAAGGTGAAAGGTTGTATGTTGGTGAGAGGGCTGGGAACTAGTGGCAGGGGTTTGCTGTGCCCAGCTCTGAGATCAGGTGACTGAGCTGCTTTGTTTTACCCCAGGAACTGCATCGGGCAGCAGTTTGCCATGAATGAGATGAAGGTGGCACTGGCCCTGACCCTGCTCCGCTTTGAACTCTCTCCTGACCCCACCAAACCTCCCCAAAAAATACCTCAGATCATCCTTCGCTCCAAGAACGGGATTCACTTGTATCTAAAGAAAATCCACTGATGATGGAAAATGTCCTGCCTTGGCCAGAGGGAGGACACAAGCAGGTGACAGGACAATGTTTCTCTGAGGAAAAAGGTACAGGGCAGGATTTGGGGATGAGGATTCCTGATTTCTCTGCTTTTTCCACCACTTGAAAACCCTTTTTGGATTGGACCCACGTAACCTGGGTGGCACTGCACAGTCCCATTGCCATCTGCTCTGTGATCTCAGAGCAGCAGGGCATGGACTGGCTGTCTTCTTGCCATAAGGACTGGAACATCTGTAGGTCCCACCAGCTTCCTCCTTACCAAATCCTGCCTTCACACTCATGACCCTGCCAACTCTGTGCCCCTTCCCAGCACATTTCTCAGTGCCTAGAGGTCAGGTCTCCTGCAGCCAGGACAGTCCAGGGCAGACCTCTGTCTTTCTTCTCACACTCAATGTGTCTCTGTTTTGTTGAAAGCACTAATTCCAGTTTGGGCTCTGAAATTCCACCTGAACTGCAATATGGTCTGGAATTTTTTGTGTTAATAAGCCAATAATTATTCCTGTAACAACAGCTGTGTCCGTTCAGTTCTTCCCTGTGAGAGTGACAGAGCCTGGGCCAGGCTGCCTAGTGAAGTTGTGGAGTTTCCTTCTCTGGAGACTTTCAAGACCCACCTGGATCTGTTCCTGTGTGGGCTGCCCTGGGTGACCCTGCTCTGGCAGGGAGGTTGAACTCGATGATCCCCAGAGGTCCCTTCCAACCCTGAACATTCTGTGATTCTCTGATTTCTTTTGGCCTGTGCCAGCTCCTCTCAAAGAAGCCAGAATGTTGGTGGGCCAGGGCTGCAGCTGCTTGGCAGAGGATGCTCACAAGGGCTGCAGCTGCTTGGCAAAGGATGCTCACCAGGCTGCAGCCACTGCATCAGGGCAGCTTGAGCCAACACACACATGCTCCAGCTGCCTGTCCCTCTTCAGACATGAGGTGCAGCTCTGGAGTTGAAATTGGAGCTGTCCCTCTGATGGAGAGAGATGGAGCGTGCTCATTAAAATGTAAAAGGATATTAAACTATAAGGCATCACAAGCTCTTTGGAGGGCAGTATGAGGATACAAAATCAGCTTAATGAGTTGAAAAAAATGCTGAAGTGAATGGGAAGTGAGTCCATAAAAACAAAGAGTAGGCACAGCCATTGCACAAAACCCAGAACAGAAATAACTGATAGGCATCAGTCTCTCCAAAAGATGTTTTGTACACAGAGAGGCTGACTAAGGTAATATGAATCAGTTTAGTCCTGCTGGTTTAGTCAAAGCAACCTTCATACTGGGATACATAAATACAAATATTTCTCACCATTTTTTTTCACTTGCATCTCCTTTCACTAGATGAAATGAGACTGTTCTTCAACCTTGTTTGGAGAGTTGAATATAAAGACAAGTACTTTTATTTCTAAATATACTTTACCTATGTATTCTAAAGTGTAAAATGGGAAAATTTTAAATCAAAATAACTCATGTCATTAGAAGTAAAATACATGAATCTCTAAATTAGATTCCATTTTCTTTTAAGGTAAGGTTTTGAAAAAAATACCATATAATAAGGAGTGGACAAACCCTGGCAAACAAATGGAAGGCAAGAACATCTGATGAGCAAGAGCACAAAGCTGAAATCATGATGTACCCACTCTAAGGGAGTAGGTGAAAAGGGATCAGATTAGGGGAACGTGCCTTAACAGTCCTCAGGTAAATAAATGGCAGCTGCCAAAATGCATTTAGTTAGATAGAAATTAAACAGCATAAAGCACTTCCTAAGGTTTCTTAAGCCCTGCCATAGGTTGCCTGGCTTATCTGCATTTTCAGAGGTTTTAAGAGCAGGTCACTCATTTTGCTGCATAATCCAAAAGCCTAAAGAAGGCATTGAATGTGGTGTAAGACTCCACCAGGGTACCCCTGGTCTGGTTTTGGGATAGAGGAAAGTCTGCACTGATGCTTTCCCAACTGGATCATCTAATATATGAATGGTCTCACCCTAGGACCAAATAGGCTGGCTGTGCTTGCTTTCACCCTGCTCAGCCACTGGCCCCCTTGTGACTTTTGGGATCACTAAAAATCTGCCTCTCCACGTCTAAAGAGGAAAAGGAAAGGTACTCTGCAGCATTCTCATCCTCCTCTCTGCATTGTGCCTGTGGCTTCTTGGCACAAAGCTCTTCTTTCTGCTAACAGACTCCGAGGCCAGGAGCTAGAGTCACACTCTTTAAATTAAACACCACACATGACAGCCCAGCTCCCAGTCTCCCCAAGCCATGTGGGCCAGCACTGGATGTCATGCTGCATCCCGCATCCCATATCCCATATCCTGCATCCCACATCCTGCATCCTCCCACATCCTGCATCTCTAATCCTGCATCTTCCATGGCTTCTCTGCTTTTGAACTGGAGAGAGGTGGGCTGAGGCTGCAACAGGGCTTCTGGGGCAAAAATGTCCCAGTGACAGAGCAAGCCAGATCTTTTCCAGAAGGCAGTTTCTGGGAGTGCCTTCCCCTCCTAGATATTAGAAACATGGTAATAATAAAAAGACCTGGTCACATGGGATGTATAACTCAGAGCAACAAAGACAGTCAGCTGCAGAGAGGCTACCTCATTCTTTAATCCTTCCTGACTTTGAGCAGAAAAGGTAATTGCAGAGCTGATGAGCTGACCTTGGACTGTCTGATTCAGACCTTCAGGTAACTAATTTAACAAGAACTCACAAGAAGGAGCCACGTGGGGTGCAACAGTCTTTGTTTCAGTTAAAAGAAGATCTTGGATTTTTCTGGTTGTTACAGCTTGGCAAAGACACCATCTACTGGTGCAGTTATTCCTTTCCTCACGGAGATTGTTGTAACAGCTCTACAACCACACCCCAGTCACAGGAAGGGCACCTGCCCATCACAGTCTGGTGGTGGTACTGCCTCACACGCTGCCAAGCACAACAGTAGCAGCAGTGCCAGGGAGAGAGCAGCTTGTTCACACTGCTGGGGGATGTGGTTCCTGCACAGCACACACAAGACGCTCTGGACAAACCCATTTTCAGATGGTAGCAGTGGTTTCCATCTAAACCCCACTGGGATTTTACACTGGAAGCAGCCTGCAAATTAAATAAGTATTGCAGCATATTTGTAAAACAGCTGTATTAAATGCTTCCAGATATAAAATCATCCTCAACACATGCGTGGTCAGATGGGATCCAGGCAGCTCACATTACCCTGCACCACTTGTTGGGCTCTTGCTGTAATTTCCTCATACATCATCTGTTCAGAACCTTGAAAAGATGTTATTTTTTTTGGCATTACAGCTACAGTTCATCTGTCAGCACTGAGCACTGCAGGAACACACAGGGACAGATGGGCCTGGAGTCTTCTTCCTATCTGAATAAACACAGGCACAACCAGGGAAAGCAGCTGCTGCAAGGTCACGCTCTGGGGCAAAGTACTGATTTGTCACCTAAATTTCACCTGCTCTATGCACCAGTTCTTCTGCAAAGAATATTAATAGTATGAGTTAAATCAGTCAGGAAAATGCCCTCCTTCTTCTGTTTAGGTGTCTAAACTAACTGGAGAAATTCCCAAGACCCTGAAAGCAACTTTCCCAGCATGTCTATGGGATGGGAATTCTTCAGTGTAACTGGCTTTTTTTTCATGTTTATGGCTTGACCCGTCACGTCACACATTGCCATCATGTGGACACCCACAGTGCTGAGCCAACCATGCAAAGGCTCTTTGCAAATATTTGACAACCTTCCAAGTGTCCATTAACACCCAACTGTAGTTTGCCTCTGTTCACCTTGCCAACTGTCCCAGACCTCCATGGCTATCAGGAGACCCTTGCAGCTTCTTTTTCTTGCTGAGATCTTCTGAAGGCTCTGTACTTCATCCAGGATGGCTGGGGGCAACAGGGCTGTAAGTTTTCCTGGTGCTAAGCAGTCTGTTCCTGGCCTTCTCCCAGTCCCTTATGATGTCCAGACCAGTGCTGTCCCCTTTCACTTTTCTCCACTTGCAGCTCTGTAGCCACTTCACTTTTGAACTTCCATGGTTTCTTCCCCTGCAAAAAACCCTGAGTTCTCTTCCCCTAGCCGTGCTAAAGAGTGTCAGTCCGAATGTTCATGAACCTCTTTCCATGACACCTCTGAAATCATAGAATAGTTTGGGTGGGAAAGGACTTTAAAGATCACCTCTCACTAGACCAGGTTGCTCAAAGCCCCATCCAACCTGGCCTTCAGCACTTTCAGGGATAGGGAGTGAGAATATATGTAAAATACATGAGAAGGATGTTTCCCTCACCTCCATCAGTGAAATAGGAAATGCAGAGGCTGGAGGTTGGATTAGGCACCCAGTTTTCCTATCCCTCCAGCTGAGATTCTTGCTCTAAATGCCCATAAATGTGGGTTTAGCCACCTTGTCCCTTATGTTCCTTCCCTACCATCTCACTTGACCTTCAAGGCTACCCCCGATCCCCTTGGCCTGAAGTCAGGTGCTCCTTCTCAGGAGTGTTGAAGTTGTCATGACAGATCGAGTCCCTCTTGCTCTGGCTACAGCCAAAGACTTCCCTAAGAAGTTCCTAACTTGACAGTGTGGAGCCTTCTGCCTCCTAAAGAACAACTTTAAACCCTCCTCTGAACTTTCACACAGATCCAGCTGGCTCAACGTGTACAAATGAGGTGCACTTAGTTTCATGAAGACTGGCCAAGTGTGTGAAAAGCTAATGCTCCTCAGTGCCTGCCAGGGATGTTCTCCAAGGCAACATAAGGAGAGTAGGTGTATTTTTTTTTAATTCTAAAATTGTTTGTGGGTGTGGCTGTAATGACTTAGCAGGCTCTGGCCCAAAGGATGCAGCATGTCAGCAATCAATGGGAAGAAAGCAGGATGACAAAAAGCCAGCCAGAGAATAGAATTCCTCCTGCCCTTCCCTGTGTGGAAAGGCTGGGAGAGTTGGGTGTATTCAGCCTGGAGAAGAGGAGACTCCAGGGAGACCTTATTGGGGTCTTTTAGTACTTCAAGGGGACCTATGAGAAAGGTGAGGACAATCTTTTTGTCAGGACATGTTGCAACAGGATGAGGGATGATGGTTTTAAACTGGAAAAGGGTAGATTTAGACTAGATACACAGAGAAATTTCTTTCACTGAGGGTGGTGAAACACTGGAACAGATCACCCAGAAAGATGGTTGATGTCCCATCCCTGGAAACATTCCAGGTCTGGTTGGACAGGGCTTTTAGCAACCTGAATTAGTTGGAGATGTCCCTGCTCACTGTAGGGGACCCAGAGCAGCAATCCTACCTTCCAATGTCCTGGCCTCTCCTTCTCCTCCCTTCTATTCTATCAAAAGTTCAGTTGTTTACAGACTGTTTCTTAGAGGGAGGTCTCTCAAAGAACCTGAAGAGTCATTAAATGTCCACTGCAACTCCAGTCTATGATTCCTGTTCTTCCCAGTCTGAAGATTCAGAGACACCATCTTAATGTAAATTACAGGGGTCCATTTCAGGGCACAGTCACACTGGAGCTGAAGAAATGTGCTAGGATAGGGCTCAAACAGCCACAGCAACCAAGTCTGAGGAGATAGAGAAGATTGATATAACACACAGACAGCATTCCCTTAGGAGACCATCCCTGTAAAATGCCCCTAAAATGACCACAAAATGTTCAAATATTCACAAAGTGTCTAATGAGTTCGTTTAATCCATGACTGTGGGCTCCATCTGCTATGGACAGGAGAGGTGATGTGTTGTATAGAGTTACTGGGCACCAAAACCAGTTCAAGTGAGGTCACCCACTGCTCCATTTGTGCTGCTGCATTTACACTCCTTTTAAGACTTGCCCTCCACTGTTTTGGGTGGTTCCTGTTACAATAATTCCTATGACATGCAACTCAGATGGTGGGTTACAACATTTTAAATGTTTAAATCCATTACAATCTCCACCCCTGGTCCCTTTGGGCTAGGTTATAGGATTTAACATGGCAATGAACTCCTCTCCCTTCTCCTAACCTGGTTAGCAGCAAGAGGTTCTTGCTATAGTAAGATACAACTGTAACATGCAACTCAAATCCCTGGTTACAACAACTTAAAGGTACAACACACTGGTCTATGGCAGGACCTCTTGAAGAACAGGGACATGGTTCCTTGGGTGCTGATTGGGTTATGTCCATGCTGTTGGTGATAGTTGGGCAGTGCTGTGTGATATCGTGATCACCCAGAGCACCTCTTTTACAGCTGGATCCATCCAGCCCATGTACTGGGATGATGTGGGCCACTTGTTCCTCACTCCTCATGGGTGGATGAATGGCTTCCAGACCTGAATTTGGCTGAGGACAACACAGAACTCAGCTAGAGCCTGAGTCTCACTACCTCTCACCTCCACCTTCCCATGGCTTCATCCACATGACCGTGAGTGCTTTCACTCCTTGCTGAGGTGTATGAGATGCCAAAGAAAGCACCAAGAATTGTTAATAAGCCGCCTCCATCCAGATGTTGCTGGAAGCAGGTCAAAGGGTGAGTGGGAGCAGCAGGCAATCAGGTTGCTGGTCAAGCTGATGCATTGCTTAGCATGGTTTTCCCGCTGCTATAAATTGCTGCCAGCAGCACCTCACCAGGCTCAGCTCCAGCAGAGGAGGGAGACAATTTTTACCTGCACTTAGCTCTCCATCAGCACAGCTGTAGAAGAAGGAACAGTCAGGAGAAGGCAGTGTCAAGCTTCCCAGCAGCACGACCAGCATGGCATCTGTGCTGGACAACGTAGCCAGACATTGTGCTATAGTTTTCCAGCTGTCTGTGGTGCTTGGTGTCATCTACGTGCTGCTGAAGGTGGCCCAGTTGTACTCGGAGAGGAAGAAAATCATCAAAGCTATGGAGGCATTCCCTGGTCCACCGAAACACTGGCTCTATGGCCACAATCACCTGGTAAGGAGAGATTTGAGCTCAATCAGGCTGGGTTTTTACCAACAACTTTGGAAGATGTCAGGATGTGAGGGGTCACTGGGTGGGGTGTGCATGTCCCCTGTTCATGGTCCTTCCTACAGGAGGCTACCTCTTTGCAAAGGAGTACCAATACTACTGCAAGGCAGTCAGAAAGGGTGCCTGGATATGAGATAGGGATCATTTTGTTCAAAAACAAGGTCATATTGTTTGGGATCTTATGCTTAAACATGGAGTTAAGTGTTTTCTGGGTCTTCCGTGAAGTCATTTAATTATGAGCACCCACAAAATGTCTCTCTTCTGCGTTAAACCTCTACCAACAAGAGTTTCTACCCCTACATGCACTCAAGAAGACATGAACACAAACCCAGGGCATTTTATTGCAGGTATTTTCATCCCTTTACAGTGCAGATATTTTTACTTTCATGTTGCACACCCACCTTGCACTGCTGAATTCAGAGAGCAGGGCTGTAACAACCTTGATCCTGATTAATGCTTAGAAATATGTAAAGGGTGAGTGTCAGGAGGATAGAGCCAGGCTCTGCTCAGAGACATCCAGTGATAGAACACAGAACAATGGGTGCAGCTGGAACATGGGAAGTTCCATGTAAACATAAGGAGAAACTTTTTCACTGTGAGAGTGACAGAGACTGAACCAGGTTGCCCAGAAAGGTTGGGGAGTCTCCTTCTCTGGAGGTCCCCCTGACATGTTCACTGGGCATCTTGTCTTTGCCCATGCCAGCTGTAGCTCCTGAACACAACACCAAGCTGCTGTCCTAACACTGCTTGACTGCAGCTGGTCCCCAGCAGGAGACTCTCCATGGACCTGCCTTTTGCTGCAGGGATGTGGTGGCTCAGGCAGCCTTTTCATCCGTTCACCATTCCTTTGTTATGCCCAGGAGGAGACCCTGCATGCAGCAGGGAAAGTCTCACCATGGCAAGTCTGCCCAGTGTCTCCCTCTTTCCCAGGAGAGAAAGTCTTGCATGTGGTTTACATAAGAGGGCAAGTTTAGCCTCTGCTTTTCCTGGCATGCCACTTTTTTTCTGCCTGCATTCAGTCCCTGCTTAACTGTCACTGCAGGTAACTCCTGAAAAAGTGCTCTATCAGTTGAAGTCATGGGGAGAAGAATACCCCTATGCCTTTCCCAGATGGCTTGGACCCGTCATGCCTGTTCTAATAATCCACCATCCTGAATATGCCAAAAGCATACTTGGCCAAACAGGTAAGTGTCTACATCTGGTTTTAGGAAGTCATAGAATCATAGAATCATAGATATTAGGGGTTGTCATGTCCTTCATACTTCCGAAATGAGAAAATAATGGGAAGCTTGCCTGGAGCCATCTCCTCTGCTGCCTTCCTCAGCAGATCTTTCAATTCCTCCTTTGCTCCCCTTTGCAAACTCCCAGCCTGCCCTGGATTTCATGGTGCAGTTTGTATTCTCATGGAAAACAGTGGCCACGTGCCCCTTCCTCACAGTCTACTGGCACCATTATCATTGGTTTTACTGTCTTCTGTGGCATCTATCAGCACAATATTTATGTTTCCCAACAAACCTGGTAATGGGGGTGAACTTGCATGGCTGTGTCTCTCAGAAGACACCTCAAGTCTTCTTCTCTGCTCCTTACTGTGGAGCATGATATCTGTGAGTGGTGCATACATGGGCATCTCCAGTAACTCCCACTCATTGTTCTAAGCTTTGAGATTTGTCATGGCCACTTCTTCTTCAAACACAATTTTTATTACAACTTTCTCTGGTTTTCTCAAGTCCCTTAAGGTCATATTTGTAGAAGACTACTTTTAAACTCTCCAGTTTGGCATTAGAGTATTTTACATATTGAAATGAGATTAATTCTACATTGTGATTTAAAGGATGAACTGTAATGTAAATTTATCACAACTGTTCTTTTTTTCTCATGTTGAATCCATTAGCCATTCATACTGTCCTGGTATCTATTCTGTTTTACAGATCAGAAGCCCAATGTACCCTACAAATTTGTACTTCCCTGGATTGGTAAGTCATTCTCTTCCGTTATCTCAGCATCTTCCCTCTTGCCTTCCTTTAGTTTTCTTTCTTCCATTCTAAAACCAGAAGTTGAAAATGAGAAGGTTTCTTTCAAGTGGGAATATTAGTACCAGTGATTCCAGTACTAATGCCATTTAGGGTAGAAAACTCCATCTGAGAGAGCTGGGCCTTTGTCATCATGGGTTGGGTTTCAGGGCAAATGAGGTGTGCACAGCTGGTGGCCACACTTGACCTCTCTCCAAAGAGCATTTCTGTGAACAGCCTCAGAGAGGCTGGAGAAAAGATTCCACCACCAACTCTTCTGCCTCCCAGTTCCTGCCTTACCCAAAAGCAGACAGATCAGTCTGGAGGAGCTGATTGTGCCTTTGCTGTTTGTGTCTCCAGGACAAGGGCTGTTGATCTCAAATGGAACCAAATGGTTCCAGCATCGGAAGCTGCTCACCCCAGCCTTTCATTACGATGTGCTGAAATCTTATGTGGCCGTGATATCAGACTCAGTCAAAGTGATGCTGGTAAGAATCACCACTCCTGCTACTTTTACCTTTCATCTGTGCATCGGCACAAATCACAGAATCACAGAATGGGAGGGGTTGGAAGGGAACTCTGGAGATCATTGAGTCCTCTGGAGATCATTGAGTCCAACCCCGCTGTCAGAGCATGATCACTCAGGGCAGGCAGGATACACAGGAACAGACCCAGGTGGGTTTTTAATATTTCTAGAGAAGGAGACTCCACAACCTCTCTGGGCAGCCTGGTCCAAACTCTGTCTGTATCTGTTGCCTCATGTCCAATCATTGGACATCCCTGAGCAGAGCCTGGGTCCACCTTCTGACACTCACACTTGATATATTTATAAATATGAATTAGGTCAACCCTCAATCCCCTCCATTCCAAGATCAAGAGACCCAGCTCCCTCAGCCTTCCCTCAGCAGGGAGACAGATGTTCCACTACCTTTATCATCTTTGTGGCTGGGAATGATTGAGGGAAAGAAACTGGATGTAGATGATTGATGAGATGAGAGTTTCACTGAACTTTTTGGGTAGCTCTGAAGATCTGAAATTGCTCCCCTCACCTTCTTCTGGCATTCCACTTATTCTGTCTTCCACCTGCTTGCCAATAAAATCAGCTACTGCTAGAATTGCCTTTCCTAGCCCAGCAATGGTAAACTGGAAAAATAAATGGAGAGAAAAGTTTAATTATATTCACAGAACACATAGTGAACTAGGGCCTCTGCTTGTAGAAAAGAAGGTGAATAGCACTGTGGATCTGAGAGGTGGGACAGAAATTATGACCTGATTGTAGATGGTAGTTGGTCCCTCCTTACCCTAGTCTCCACCACCAGGATAAATGGGAAAAGAAGAATGCAGAGAGGAATTCAGTGGAGCTCTTTCAAGATGTCAGCTTAATGACACTAGACAGCATCATGAAATGTGCCTTCAGTTGTAATAGCAGCTGTCAGACTCAGAGGTCAGTGCCTGCATTTTCCAGTTCTGGGAAAGCAAGTGCTCCTATTTCCTCACTCATGTTGCTAACACCAACTTTAATCTCCTCACAGCAACTCACACTATTACATCAAAGCTGTTTATGACCTGAGCTACCACGTGAGTGACAGAATAAGCAATTTTTCTTACAAGGATGTCTTCTATAACTGGACTCATAAAGGCCGTGAGTTTCAGAATATCTGCAAGCTGGCCCATATCCACACAGGTATTTCTCCCCAGCCCTGCCTCCCAACTGAACATTTCCTTGCATCTGGAGCAGCTCAGAGAGGGGTTGCAGTATGCACTGGTGAGGGGGTTACATATTAAACAAGAGTCCAAGCTGCTGACCGAGTGGACAAGTATGTGAAGTCTCTGGAGAGGCAGAACACATATAACCCACCATTCTTCTATGCAGATAAGGTAATAAAAGAAAGGAAAATGTTGCTCTCCCATGAGAAGGAACCTGGCAAGATCCAGAACAAGAAACACATGGATTTTCTGGACATTCTTCTTTGTACCAAGGTGAATGTTTGATACACTTACTTCAAATAAACATACCATGTCAAAGAACATACCTGCATGGCACCAAAGATGCCTCAGCAGGGAGCTTACCATCCCTGCCTGGAGTTGCTGGCAACAGCTTCTCCACTCCAGATTTCCTAGGTCAGGGAAAGGTGGATTAAGAGGAAAGGAAATACAAATGTGTGAGGTGTAGTGACTTTATTTAAATAGCTCAGATGGACTTAATTTTCCCTGTTAATTTTAATTAAGCACATGAATAGTCTAAAATAAGTGAGCTGTTAGAAACCATAGAAGAATGAGATCTTTGGAAAGTTTACAAGGGGGCCACCTTGGCTGTAGTCCTCTCAAGAAATTTTGTTTCTTTCCTTCTGCAGTTTTCCTTTCAGATACTCTGGACAGAAGCCACCATTTGATGTTTAGGAAGGAGACACACACTGTGTGCTCAGTCTGTCTTTCTGCCTATCGTGCCTCAATTTGATGTGAAAGTTGTCCAAACCAAACCACTGACAAATGTATCAGGGGCCCTTGGTAGGTAAGGGATCAAATAGGGTGTCCTTTTGAAGGGCTGGAGTCTGGTAACCCACCAAAGCCCACCCAAATCTAGCTCTGTTGACAGCAGAGTCAACAACCAGCAGGTTTGACTGTTCTCACACATACTGGATATATTTTCTACTTCTTGGTATACAGGGAGATGCAAGGGGCACCAGATTGTCCCTTCTTCAGCAGCATCTGGGCTGATTTTTACAGCCAAAAGACTGAGTCCAAGTAACGTGAACTTGAGAAGGACAAAGTTTTCTCTTTTTTAGGATGCAAATGGAGCTGGACTGTCTGATGA